>MU227907.1:1295734-1332412 GCA_018584345.1 Thuja plicata
TTTAATCTTGGTTTAGAAGAATATTAGAAATGTGGGGAAATAAATAAATTTAAAATTTATTTAAAAGGGGATTTATGGAGGGTGATGTATTAAATAAGATTTAATACATTAAAAGGGATAGTATTTAAATTAAATTCAAATACTTAGGAGCATGAATCGTATTTAATTAAATAAATTTAATTAAATAGATAGAAGAATATAACAAATATAATTAATTAAAATTAATTATAATGTTATGGGAATATTAATTAAATTAATATAAGAACGATTTTGGACGTCTACAAATGGTGGTTGCACATTAAAAAGATAAAACTTCAATTTTTGGCTATTAATTTTTTTGATCGATGCTAAGAAATATAGATCTAAAACTTTCTTAACTTGTTTAGCCTCAACAATGGAAGCCTTACCAAACAGAAGAGTATCATCAGCAAATAAAGAATGTGTAACCAAAATAGATGTATTCAAAATGGGAATACCAAGCCATAGGTCTGCATTATGAGAAGCACTAATGGCTTGACTAAGAGCCTCAGCCATGATTATGAAAAGAAAGGGGGACAAGGCGTCTCCTTGTCTGACACCCTGAGAGGATGAGAAGAAACCAGCAGGAGCTCCATTGATTAATACAGAAAAATGAGCTCCAGTAATACATGCCTTAATCCATTTACACCATTTTTTGGAGAAACCAAACTTTAACAATACTTTTAGCAAAAAATACCAATTTACCCTATCATACGCCTTCATCATATCTAATTTAATGAAAAAAGAAGGATTGGAGTGGGACTTAATGGAATGAAGAGTTTCATGAGCCAGAATAGCCCCATCTGTGGTATCCCTACCAGGGACAAAACCCCCTTGTTCATAGGAAATAATCCTTGGAATGATAAGTTGAAGGCGCAAGTAAATGGCTTTAGTAATAATTTTATAAATCGTGTTGCAGAGAGAGATAGGATGAAAATCAACAAAGGTTTGAGGATCACTGTTTTTAGGGATAAGAACAAGGTTGGGAGTGTTAAAGCATTTTAGCATAGCTGCATTTTTCCTAGACTCCTCTAGAACAACCAATAAGTCAAAACAGATGACATCCCAAGTCTTCTGGAAAAAGAGGCCTGTAAACCCATCCAGGCCAGGAGCCTTATCTGGAGATAATGAAAATACTACCTTTCTAAGTTCTAGTAAAGTAAAATGAGCCATTAAAACCATGTTGTCCTAGGTTAAAATAGAAGAAGGAATGTAGTGAAGAATATCATCCAAACTACTATCATCAGACGGGAGGGACAAGGGGGGAGATAGAAGATTGGAAAAAAACCTAACTCCTTGTTGCTTAATATCCTCAATGTTAGAAAATGCATTCCCATACTCATCTTTGATAGAAAAAATTGATTTGACTGCTTTCCTATGTTTGGCTAAAGCATGAAAAAACTTAGTATTCTAATCTCCAGATTGCAGCCATAACTCACGAGACTTTTGTCTCCAATATTCTTCCTCTCTAGCACATAATTCAGACCATTCAAATTGAAGATCTTTTTGTGATTCACAAGAATGAGAATCTATTCCATTAGATATGATGTGTTGATTACTTTCAGATAATTCCTTCTCTACTTTTGATTTTTGTTCAAAGATGTTTTTAAAAACATTGATGTTCCAAGGCTTGATTAGATTTTTTACAAATTGCATTTTTTTTTAAAAATTGGAACATCATAGTCCCATTCTCCTATGGAGCGAAATTCCACCAATGTTTTAAAATAGATTGAAAAAGGGGGTGTCTGAACCAAACTGACTCAAATTTAAAAGAAGATTTACGAAGGCTTGATAATGGTATGTTAGAAGAATCAATCTGTAGTTGAATAGGGAAATGATCTAAATCAGAGAATGGAAAAATATCCAATGATAAAGAAAAATTTTCAAGCTTACAAAGATGAGAACCAAGAAATCTATCTAATCTGACCGCTATTTGCAAAAAACCCAACCTACAATTGGTCCAAGTATATGATCCATTTGACAGAATGATGTCAAAAAGGTCATTATCTAGAATAAAGTTATTGAAGTCAAAGACCACCCGATTAGGAGGATTTATACCTCCTTTCTTATCATTTGGGCCCAAAGCAGCATTAAAGTCTCCAGCTAGAAGAAATTTGGAATTCAAAAATTGTTGGATAATGTCAGTTAATGATTGCCAGAGGTTTAATTTGGCGGGAGTAGATGTGGGCCCATAAAGATTAATCAGAAAAAAGGATAAGGAAAAATGTTTGACACTCAATAGCTGCCAATTAGTGTCTGACTGAAGAGGAAATATCGAAACATTCTAAGAATTCCATAAGACTGCCAATCCACCTAAGGCACCATTAGCAGGGATAGAGGAGTTTTGCCATAAATCCCATCTACCCAGAGAAGAGTTAAAATTATCAGTAGACAACTTAGTTTCTTGGAGTAAAACGTCACTTTGAGAAGAATCAAGTCTTTTTTTTATTCTATTTCTCTTGTCAGAGGCATTAATGCCTCTGACACTGACATTCCATGAGAGGATCCTCATTGAGGACAGGGAGAACACTTATTCCTCCTTGTCGAACATCTCTTTGAAGTAGAGAAACTTTTATCTAAGGTATACTAAACACCAGCCTCTATTTCCTCCAAAGCCTTAGTTGCTTTGGACTTCCTGCCTCTAGTTTTAGGTGTTGGCACATTAATTTTGGGAGATAAGGGATTTTTCACAATAGATGCCTTATCCATTTGTTTGGTTGGAGAGTTGTTTTGAACAACATAAAGGGAGGATTCAAAGATGAGATCAAAATCCAACAACGAAGAAGCAGCCTCAAAATCATGAGACTGTAATGAGTCATTCTTAATAACTGAACCCAAATTAGAAGGAGATTTTACAACATTAGCAGGTGAAGTGATGGAATCAGAATGATCAAGTCCTTGAGGAAGAGAAAGGGAATCGTCATGATCATTTTGATAACCTAAAAGAGAATAGGAGGGTACCATTAAACCATTAGAATTTGTATCCATCTGAAGATTATTTTGGAAATTCATAGCTGAAACAACTTTTGTAGCCATAAGATCAGCATGCTCCAAAGTTAGCTTGTGAAACTTAAGTGGATCACCAGAAAACATTAACTTACTAACAATGGAATCCATCATTGAGGAATCTACAAACTTGGGGTGAGATTTAGGAGTCAGGAAAGGGGTTGAATGAATAAGAGCTTGTGAAAAATCAACAGCTTTAAAAATAGAGTCAATCACTGGAAGATACCATCTTAGCATGCTAACAAAAGAGAAAATAGAATCAAAAGAAAGGGAAGGAGATTGATCAAACTGGACCATTTGTCATTCTAAATTTAATGGATAAGACTTTTACTTTACCTCAAGCAAAGGGGCATCTATATTTGGAGATAGAATCTCCTCTAGATACAAAGGTTTATTAGTATTGGGCAAATTTGGCGCTGAAAATTCATTTCATATCAGCATTGAGCATTTTGCAGGGAACGAAGTATGATCTTTACAAACAACTAAATTTGAACTATTAGGATCTTTACACTGATTTGTAAAATGACCCAATAGGTTAGCATACAGTAATACAGTCTTAGCATTCTGAATAATAATATGTTGATACCATGAACCCCATTTAGATTGTAATTCGATACCTTTGGGAAAAGGCTTAGAAGAGTCCAACAAAAGATACACTCAAATAGATCTATGGGGATGTTCAAAAGGGAGTAAATCATGCCGAATAAATGACCCAATCTTATTCGCAATAATTTCCATAATATCAATATCCCTATATTCAATTGGTAAGGTTGGCATCTCAATCCAGTAAGGAATTAGGGCACATGCAGAGTCATCCATCTTAAAGTCAGGAATCCATGATATCAAAGAAATGTTGCAGCCCTTACAGAACCAGAATTTACTACAGAGAACATTATTACGGGTAGAAGATGAATTAAAAATAGCTATAAAAAATTGGCAACATGATCCATATAAAATAAATCAAATAGACTAGACCAATTCTTAAAAGCCCAAGTACGGAAATCTATAATGGGGATAAACAAATAGATCTTACCAATAAGTGCAAATTCTTGCATGTGTGAAACCTATGGTGTTAGTAAACCATCTTCCAAAAAGAGCACCATTTCAGGGTTACTTACCTGAGATGAAGTATCTCTATGGTGGTCTGAAGGAAATGAAGCTGATTCATGAGGAATCTTCTTATGCATCAGTTTCGATTGTGAAAAAGTAGTATCCCGTTGATGTGAAGGAAACAATCCAGTCTGGCGAAGATCCTTATTATGAAGCAAATTCAACAGTGCATGAACCTGAGAAGTAGGGTAAACAGGGGTATCCAAGATGCCCTTATGAGAATGAATTTGGAAAGATTTTGATGGAGGTTTAGACAAAGGAGGGTGATTATGAGAAGGAGGCGGATGGGGATGAACAGGGATGTTGTTAGGGGAGGAAACAAAAGAAGGAGGCTGAATCAACAAAGAATTGTGCCATGAAACAAATGAAGGGGTGTTAGGATCAAAATCCCCAATACGGGCACCATTAGAATCAGTGATAGGCGTCGGTAACAAAGGTCCCAAACAAATGTCAAAAGATGGCCGAAGGTGAGGTTGGCGAGGAGGGGGAACAAAATTTCTTCCACCATATCTGGTAAGTAAACCCTTATTTTCAAATGTCCCAAACTGTATTTGAGGGTTACCCTTATTCTGCAAGAATTTAGAATTACCAATTGTCGGTGGAGCTTGGTGAGATCTCTCATTTGGAGCCGAGTGAATATCATGCTAACCGTAAAACTTGTGCCCTTGACTTACATTCTTCCTTTCCTGCTGACCTTGTCGCCCTCTACGCTCATGCTGGCTTTTTTCGCTCCTAAAATTTTCGCTCCCCATTTTTTTCACCAATATAAAAAATAAGACAAAATGAATTTTAACCTCATTAAGAGTTTTTCAAAAAAATTACTTTCTTAATATCCATCTAGTGAGATCTTTATTCAAAGGAATGTGTATTTAATTAAAGAACTTAATCTATTTCTCATTAGGCTACAATGATCTATTTCTTTATTTAAATTCCAGTATAACCATAAATTTATAAATCAGCAATAAAATATTTCCAATCAATTTTAAATGAACATCATTATGCAAGAAATGGGAATGCTTCCATTGATTTTTTCTTAAAGAATCATTACAACAATACTTTTACAATATGCCCTCACATTCAATATAATTTTTACAAGGCTCCATGATAAACCTTATGGCTTATAAATAAGCCCAACTAAAAGGGTAGATCACAATACCACCAAAACTCCAACATAAGCCTCCAGAGATCTTCAAAGTTGAACCTATATAGAAATCATTGGTTGACCATGGAGGCTCACCTCCCAACCTAGGCCTTTGCAAGGCCACCCCCAAGCTTGGGGATCCAGAACTAGATAGAGTTACAAATAGGTAAACACAAAACTTTCACACTCAACAACTCAACAAGAAAGTTCCCTCCCATGGCTTTAACAAAAAGAAGGTCTCCAAGAGGCCTGCTCCAAAATGGGGTGATAGTGGACTAGCTCAGGAGGAGAATCCAAAGCACAAAATACTGACACACAAGCCACACATGGACTTGCACAAAACCAACTTTCTTAATATTCAAAACCATGGCCTCCAGCCATCAAAACTTCTCCTTATGACCCCCTGGTGCCCTCAGGCTTGCTTGACATCATGGGGACCAAAAACACCCATGTATATCCCTCCACACATGGGAAACTCTACACTACCTAGTGTCTCAACCTATCACCCCTATAAGGTTACTCTACCCTCCCAAGGGTGAGTGTTCCTTGAAGACTCCCAAAACAATTATAAGCAAAAAATGAAACACAACATAGTCATAACTTAAAAGAAACATACGTGGAGTAAACAACTACACACAAGACTCCATTAATAGAGCTATAATATTTTACATGCATAAAAAATATCAAAACTACTTTACCCTAAGATCCAACCTGAATCCAAGCTATGGAAAAATGAATGGTGGCTTGTGAAGAGATTTTCCTTCCAATCCTCTTCCTTCTCAAAAATTCTCCTTCTAAACTGAACTTGTCTCTAAAAGTAGAGAGTGGGTGAACAACCCAAGTTATCACTAAAATCTTCCCTGTAAAGGCCTTCTTTCTAAAATATCAAAAATCATTAATGAGGAAGAGGCCCTAATCCATCCCATCTCCCACTTTCATTCCTTCTCCATAAGGCCCCGTTTGTTTGCTGGAAGATGCCTGGAAGATGAAAACAGGAAGATGTATTTTTGTACGGCCAAATTCTCATTTTGGACCAAAATGAGAATTTGGCCGTACAAAAATACATCTTCCCGTTTTCATCTTCCAGCCATCTTCCAGCAAACAAACGGGGCCTAAATGGAATTAAATACATACAAGGAAAGAAATGATGACTTAACCAAAGTTTTCTGACTCTCCAAACTCGTCACTCCTCAAAATAGATACTTTAGGGATGTCATAAATTATTTTTAAGGCTCTTAATGGGCTGAAAATTAGCCCTAACCCCTAAGGTACCAAGTGGGTTAGTTATTTTTTACCCTAGTTACTCTTTGTGAGCCCAAAAGACTCTCCTAAACTCTATCCAAAGTTAACTCATGAATTTCAACTCAAGAAGACACATCTAGAAGCTTCCTAACACATGGTAAACTTGGGTACTACACTAGGTAACCCTCTAGTTACATTTACTAGCCATTCCAACACATAAGCACTTACATTTATCAAAATTGACACAACACATTAACAAAAGGCATGACTTAATTAACAATAACATTACTGAATTTAAATACAATCAAACAAGTTACTTTCACAAATAAAAGAATAAACAACGAGGTTCATGTCTCTACATACATACACAACTTTAGTAGTCACATAATGCACATAGGTTCTATTCTAATCCCCATTTTAGAACCATGGTCAACTTTCCTCCACACATCAATAGGTCCAATATAACATCATATAAAACATAACAAAATTGATCATGAACCAACACTTGAATTAAACAATAACTCTTTGAATTTAAACAACATCCGCATTTAATTAATTAAGCATAATATAATTTCCTTAAACCAATTTGCCCACCATTGAATGAAGAACCATTCTTGAAAGCCATCAAGGCACTAGGTAGAAAGGCATTAGAAGTTGTACAACTATTTAGTGGGAAAATGGATATTGAGGCAGTGATGGAGTGGATTGAGGGGATGGAAAACCACTTTGAGTGTGAATTTGTTACAAAGGCACAAAAACTCAAGGTTGCAAATTCAAGGCTAAGAGGATCATCATTGACATGGTGGAAGTACCTGCAAGATGAAAGAGTTAGGATGTGTAAACAACCTATAGCTAACTGGAAAGCCATGGAGACTAAAGTAAAAGAGAACTATCTGCCAAAGGACTATGAAATACAACTTCATAGGAAGAGACAAGGTCTCAAAATTTTTTTTTGGATGTGGCCTCTTATACAGAGGAATTTCAGAAGTTATGTCTCAGGTCCAAGATTCAAGAAGAGGAACCTATCAAGGTAGCAAGATACTTGGGTGGCCTAAAATGGAACATCCAAAAAGAGATAAGTTTGTGGACTCCAACTACTATTCATAAGTGCCACCAATTATCTCTTAAGGTAGAAGCAAGGAACAAGAAGAAAGGAGACTCTAATCTCAGAGGAAGAGGCAGAGGGAGAGACCAAGGGGGTCATAGAGGTGGTTATCAAGGCAGAGGTAATGAACAAAGAAACCATGGAGAGTCCAATTCGATAGAGCATGGTAGTGAAACTACTCCAAGAGGAGGTTATACCAAAGGAAGAGGTACTCAAGGAGGCTCTAGTAGAGGAAGGGGTTTAGGCAAATCAACTCATACTTTGCAAGTATGAAATGTTATAACTATGGTCAGCTGGGTCACCCGACCTATAGATGTCCTGATAAGCCTACATCATCAAACAATGGTAAGAGGCATATGCCCATGAGGACACAACAAGTGTTAAGACACCAAAGGTTGATCACATTGAGTTAGAGATGGGAGAAAACCTAATGTTCATAAGAGTTTAGATTAGACAGCTAGTCAAGGATGAACCCAAGCATAGGAGAGCATTGTTTAGAGAGAGATGTAAAATCCTTGGTAAATTTTGCAAAGTGATTGTGGATTCAGGCTCCACCAATAATATCATATCAGAGGAAGTAGTAAACAAAATAAAATTGGTAAAGATACCTCATGTCAATCCATACAAAGTGACATGGTTGAACAAAGGGCAAAGTGTGTTGGTAAATGAGTAAACTTGGGTGGAGTTTTCTATTACAGGGTACAATGATAAATTTCTTTGTGATGTGTTGCCTATGGATGCATGTCATCTGCTATTAGGAAGGCCCTATAAATATGATAGGGGTGCAGTATATGATGGAAAGGAGAATTCCATATCTTTCAAGAAAGATAGCAGAAATTTCAAGATTCAATCCTTATTGGAGGAAGATGAGCCACAACCCAAGACCCCTAGTATCTTGTTGAGTAGTAGAAAAGAGTTCATTAATGCCCTTAGAGATGAAGGAAGTGAAGGGTGTGACATCTTGCTCAATCCTAAGGAGGAATAGAATCCTAAACAAGAACCTTTGCCATCAGAAGTCCAAGAGTTACTTGAGAAGTATAAAGACATAGTCAGCGATGGTACTCCTGCAACTTTACCTCCTAGAAGAGTGATAAGTCATAAAATTGACTTTGCACCTGGTGCCTCATTTCCAAATAAGGCATCTTATAAGCTTATTACAGATTAGAACCTAGAAGTGGGTAGACAAGTACATGAGCTGTTAGACCAAGGACTAATCAACAAGAGCATTAGTCCATGTGTCGTACCTATGATCTTAGTATCCAAGAAAGGTGGTAATTCAAGACTTTTCACTGACTCTAGGGCTATTAATAGAATCACAATTAGATACAGATTTACAATTCCTAGAATAGAGGATTTGATGGACTATCTTGGAGGGGAAAAGTTTTTCACTAAATTGGACCTAAAAAGTGGGTACCACTAGATTAGAATTAAAGATGGGGATGAATGGAAGACAACTTTTAAGATTACTAATGGGTTGCATGAGTGGAGAGTTATGTCATTTGGCCTTTCAAATTCCCCTATCACATTTATGAGGCTCAAGAATGAAGTGCTTAAGGATTTCACAAGGATATCTGTGGTAGTGTATCTAGATGATATACACATCTTCAATATGATAGAAGAGGAGCATTTGAAGCATGTGGAGAAGGTGCTTAAAAGGTTGCAAGAAGAGAAGTCATTCATAAATCTAGAGAAGTGTGAGTTCTTCAAACAAGAACTTGTGTATTTGGGGGTTTGTTGTATCCCAAGGTTCATTGAAAATGGACCCAGGAAAGGTGGAAGCTATTCTAAATTGGCCTACACAAACCACAGGGACAGAGGTAAGGAGCTTTCATGGGTTAGCTCAGTTTTATAGAAATTTTATAAGAGATTTCAGTGGTATTTTTGCACCAATGCTAGACACCATTAATGGAAGTCTAAAGACTAAGTTCAGATGGACCTCTGAAGCAGGGAAAAGATTTGAAAAGTTGAAGGAGCAAGTAGCAACACAACCTATCCTAAGATTGCCTATTTTTGATGAATTTTTTACTATGGAGTGTGATTCAAGTGGGATGGCAGTAGGGGGTGTGTGAAGTCAAGATGGTAGGCCAATAGCCTTCTTTATTGAGAAGTTTAATGAAGCCTAGAAGAAATATTATTCTTATGACTTGTAATTGTATGCCTTAGTATAGTCTCTTAGGAAGTGGAGACATTACTTATTACCTAAGGCATTTGTAGTGTTTACTAACAACTAGGCCCTTAGCTATATAAACACACAAGAGAAAATCAGTAATAGACATTTAAAGTGGATGGAATATCTTCAATAATTCACATTCACAATAAAGAACAAGAAAGGACAATTGAACAAGGTTGCAGATGCCCTAACTAGGAGGTTTCTAACCATTCAAGAAGTTTACTTGAAGATCATGGACCTCTATAGAGAAGATGAAGACTTTGGTGAATCCTATAAGGTATGTTCTGATTTTTAGAATCACTTTCATAGTCAGTTTTCAAGTTTTACCTTGCACAGTGGGTTGTTGTTTAAGGGGAACCAATTGTGTGTTCCTAAGGGTTCAATGAGAGATAATCTCATTCACAACAAACATAATGGTATCTTGAGTGGCAATTTTGGTGTGAAAAAAATCATAGAGTTAGTCCAAAGGTTTTACCATTGGCCAAAGTTGGTAAGAGATGTAACAAAGTATGTGGAATAGTGTGTAGTGTGCATGAAAGAAAAAGGAGGAGCTCGAAATGCAAGTTTGTATCAACCTTTTCCGATCCCTAATAACCATGGGAGTGTGTTAGAATGGATTTAATTGTAGAGCTACCTAAGACAAAACATGGACATGCCAGTATCTATGTTTTGGTAGACAGATTTAGTAAAATGGGTCACTTTATCCCTTGTAGGACTACTCATGATGCTAGTAACATTGCACAATAAATTTTACGGAGATTATAAGAATCCATGGACTACCCCTAAGCATTATATCAGATAGGGATGTTAAGTTCAAGAGCCATTTTTGGAAAACACTATGGAGCAGATTGGGTACTAACTTGTCATTTGGCTCAACTTACCACTCTCAGACTGATGGCCAAAATGAGGTGGTTAATAGAGTTCTTGGTAACTTGTTAAGGTTCCTAACTAAGGAGTATGGGAAGACATGGGATGTGGTCATTCCCCAAGCAAAATATGCATACAATAATAGTATTAATAGAACAACAAGTAGAAGCCCATTTGAATTTTTTTATGGCATGCACCCAAGCGGTGTATGTGAGCTTAGAGACCTTGGAGCCATGGAGTATAGGAGTGGTCCTACTAAATTCTTCAATCAAACCATGAAGGAGATTCAAGAACCGGTGAAGAGGACTATACTAGAGTCTACTCAAAAATTGGACGATAAAGTAGATGAGAAGAGAAAGGATGTTCAATTTGAAATAGGTGATTATATCATGGTACATTTGAACAAATATAGGTTGTAGAAAGGAGTGCCTACCATGATTCAGATGAAGAGAGTGGGACCCTGCAAGATCTTAGCCAAATATGGGGTCAATGCCTACAAACTAGATCTACCTACTGATTTGAGCATCTCACCTATTTTCAATGCGGAAGACTTGATAAAGTTTAAAGGACCATTAACCGAGAAGGATGTGAACAAAGAGGAGGTTGGAAAAGATGTAGAACCAGATGCTTTACCTCCCAAGGTGCAGACAGAATCAGACAAGGTATTGGATTCAAGGGTAAAGAAGACCACAAGACACAAGGTGTACATGGAACACCTCATCAAGTGGAAGCATAAGCCAGAGTCAGAGGAAACATGGGTGGTAGCTACAGACTTCAAGAAGTTGGGCATTGTAGATGACATCTTAGCCACATGAGTGACTTAACTTACTTTTGTGAGGGGGAGTATGGTGTAGGAGCACCCATAGATTGTTTTCGAAATATAGCTAGTTAAGTGTGTGTGTGTGTGTGTGTGTGTGTGTGTGTGTGTGTGTGTGTGTGTGTGTGTGTGTGCGCATGCCTTATGGCATTTTTTTTGTAATAAGATTGAGTCAAGCTTAAGTTCATGTTTACCATAGCCTGAGATAGGAAGTGTTTAGTTTGAGTCTTAGGACCTTTTTTGGGAAGTGTAATTAGGGCTATTATGTTGTAAATCGTTCTAGTTGGCACATGTGTCATGATGATTTCATCATGAGGTCATTAGAGTCTAACGTAGGTAAAAATCATATTTCTACTCTTATTTGGTTCTTTGGTGAAGATTTGTGAAGTTTGGAAGCATTTTAATATGGTTTGCAAGAAATGGGAAAAGTTGTCAAAGTTGCATTTTGCAACTTTGTAACTTTGCAAAGTTGCTTTGACAACATTTGAAAGATTTGGAAAACTTGTTCAAAGGATGCCCTAAGGGGTTGATAGCTACTTATCCACCCTATATAAGGAGAATTTGGACATTGTTGCAAGGTTGGTTGCCACTGTACGGACCTACATTTTTGAATTCAAGCAAGCAAATATGACTGTGTAGAATTTTGTTGTTTTTGCATTATAGAGGGCCTTTAATGGATTGGTTTTAGAATTTTAAATCATGCATGATGTAGGGTAGTTTCTATTTGAATTATGTGTGGCATTAGATACTCTTTTTTTTTAGTTTATTTCACTTCTTGTAAATATTTTGTGTTCTTTACTATTGCTGGTCTAATCCAGAAATTTTTTAGTAATGGAGTCATAACTCCTCTTCCCACCATGGATTTTGTCTGGTTCCTTTGGTTTTGGAACATGACTCCTTGTAAATTACCGGTGCAAGATTTTGGGCCCTGGAAAGCAAGAGAGATATTTCTGCAGTGATGCCCTAGGCAAGCCAGAGGTGCATGGCTAGGGAATACAATGAACTACAGAAGCATTAGGGGTGATTAAATGCATTGGTTGCTTCAATAAAAGCATGTGGGGAGGAGGATATGTGTTTGAAGAAGCCCCATGTCCAAGGAGAAGTTCTAATGAAGAGTTCTTCAAGGTGAAAGAACAAACCCTTATGGTTGTTCTCTGAAATTTGTGAAACCCTTATTTTTAGGCTTAATTGTAGCAAGCCACTATATGGACAGTTTGGGGAAGTGAGACCAGGTAAATTTGAGGTGTTTTGGAAAAGGGTGTCAGGAAATGCACTTTTTTTACCAACTTGTTAAGCGAGTTTTAAATTTATGTGCCAAAAGGTATCTAATTAGGCCTAATTCCTTGTAGCCTTGTTTTGAGTAGTTTGAAGCAAGTTCTTGGAATTGATTAAGGTTTCATTGCAATCTATGTTATTAGGAATTGTATTGGATTCAATTTCCTTGTTATAAATCTTCCTCTCCATTGGTGGTTAGTCATGATCACATTGGATCACTTAGTGTGGAAGATGCAAGAAGACATCCATGGGGTGTGTTGACAGCTGAGTTGCTTTCATCATTCATGTGAACAAGTTGAATAGAAGGATTGAGATTAGAATCCTTGTTAATTAGGGTTTGTGAGGGACCCTAATAGACTATATAAGTGGCCTATAGAAGACCCTAGGAGAAGATAGGGTTGTGAGAAAGACTTGTCATTACATCAAATTGGTATCAGAGCTAGTTAAAGATTTGGGAGTTAGTGTATGCCACTATATACTGGTGAATCAGTAGGGGAGATCAATATGGTGACTAAAGTAAAGTTAGCTAAGGAGATGGGTGAGAAAAAGGAGAAAATAGACTCCTTGAAGAAGCCCTAGATGAGATGAGAGTAAAACTACAAGAAGTTGTTGATGGAGCCAAAGATAAAGGCAAAGAAGGTGAAAGGAGTGACAAAGGTAAAAAGCAGATTGATGAAGAAGATATCATCCCTAAACTAGACCCACCATTGAATGAAGAACCATTCTTTAAATCCATCACACACTAGGTGGAAAGGCATTAGAAGGTGTACCACTATTTAGTGAAAAAATGGATATTTAGGCAGTGATAAAGTGGATTGAGGAGATGGAAAACCACTTTGAGTGTGAAGGTGTTACAGAGGCACAAAAACTCAATGTTGCAAAGTCAAGGCTAAGAGGATCAGCATTGACATGGTGGAAGTACCTGAAAGATGAAAGAGTTAGGATGGGTAAATAACCTATATCTAACTGGAAAGCCATGGTGACTAAAGTAAAAGAGAACTATCTTCCAGAGGAATATGAAATACAACTTCATAGGAAGATAAAAGGCCAGAAACAAAAAAGATTTGGATGTGGCCTCTTATATAGAGGAATTTTAGAAGTTATGTCTCAGGTCCAAGATTCAAGAAGAGGAACCTATCAACTTAGAAAGATACTTGGGTGGCCTAAAATGGAACATCCAAGAAGAGATAAGTTTGTGGACTCAAAATACTCTTCAAAAGTGCTACCAATTATCTCTTAAGGTGGAAGAGAAGAACAAGAAGAAAGGAGACTCTAATCTCATAGGAAGAGGCAGAGGCAGAGACCAAGGGGGTCATAGAGGTGGTTATCAAGGTAGAGGTAATGAACAAAGAAACCAGGGAGGATCCAATTTGACAGATCATGGTAGTGAAAATACTCCAAGAGGGGGTTATACCAGAGGAAGAGGTACTCAAGGAGGCTCTAGTATAGGAAGGGGTTTAGGCAGAAGCAACTCATACTTTGAGAGTATGAAATGTTATAACTGTGGTCAATTGGGTCACCTGGTCTATAGATGTCCTGATAAGCCTACTTCATCAAACAATGGTAAGAGGATAGCATATGCCCATGAGGACACACCAAGTGTTAAGACACTAGATCTTGATCACATTGAGTCAGAAATGGGAGAAAACCTAATGTTCAGAAGAGTTCTGATTAGATAGCTAGTCAAGGATGAACCCAAGCATAGGAGAGCATTTTTTAGAGAGAGATGTAAAATCATTGGTAAAGTTTTCAAAGTGATTATGGATTCAGGCTCCATAGGTAATATCATATAAGAGGAAGCAGAAAACAAACTAAAATTGGTAAATATACCTCATGTCAATTCATAGAAAGTGACATGGTCTAACAAAGGACAGAGTGTGTTTGTGAATGGGAAAACTTGGGTGGAGTTTTCTATTGCATGGTATAAGGATAAATCACTTTGTGATTGTTGCCTATGGATGCATTCCATCTGCTATTGGACAGGCCCTGGCAATATGATAGGGGTGCAGTATATGATGGAAAGGATAATTCTATATCTTTCAAAAAAGATAGCCAAACTTTCAATATTTAGTCCTTATTGGAGGAAGATGAGCAACAACCCAAGACCCCTAGTATCTTGGTGAGTAGTAGAAATGAGTTCATTAATTCCCTTAGATATGAAGGAAGTGAAGGGTATGCCATCTTTCTCAAGCCTAAGGAGGAAGAGAATACTAAACAAGAACCTTTGCCATCAGAAGTCCAAGAGTTACTTGAGAAGTATAAAGACATAGTCAGTGATGGTACTCCTACAACTTTACCTCCTAGAAGAGTGATAAGTCATCAAATTGACTTTGTACCTACCACCTCATTGCCAAATAAGGCAGCTTATAAGCTTACTCCAAATTAGAACGTAGAAGTGGGTAGACAAGTGTAGGATCTGTTAGACCAAGGACTAATCAAGAAGAGCATTAGTCCATGTGACGTACCTATGGTATTAGCATCCAAGAAAGGTGGTAAGTGGAGACTTTGCACTAACTCTAGGGATATTAATAGAATCACAATTAGATAAAGATTTCCAATTCCTAGAATAGAGGATTTGATGGACTGTCTTGGAGGGGAAAAGTTTTTCACTAAATTGGACCTAAAAAATGTGTACCACCGGATTAGAATTAAAGATGGGGGTGAATGGAAGACAAATTTTAAGACTACTAATGGGTTGTATGAGTGGAGAGTTATGTGATGTGGCCTTTCAAATGCCCCTAGCACATTTATGAGGCTCGTGAATGAAGTGCTTAAGTATTTCACAGGGATATTTATGGTAGTGTATCTAGATGATATACTCATCTTCAGTAAGACAACAGAGGAGAATTTGAAGCATGTGGAGATGGTGCTTAAAAGGTTTCAAGAAGAGAAGTTATCCATAAATCTAGAGAAGTGTGAGTTCTTCAAATAAGAACTTGTGTATTTGGGGTTTGGTGTATCCCAAGGTTCATTAAAGATGGACCCAAGCAAGGTGGAAGCTATTCTAAATTAGCCTACACCAACCACAGGGACAGAGGTAAGGAGCTTTCATGGGTTAGCTCAGTTTTAGAGAAATTTTATAAGAGATTTTAGTGGTATTTGTGCACCAATGCTAGACACCATTAAGGGTGGTCTAAAGACTAAGTTTATATGGACCTCTCAAGTAGGGAAAACATTTTAAAATTTGAAGGAGCAAGTAGCAACACAACCTATCCTAAGATTTCCTAGTTTTGATCAACTGTTTACTTTGGAGTGTGATGCAAGTGGGATGGCAGTAGGGGGTGTGTTAAATTAATAAGGTAGGCTAGTAGCCTTCTTTAGTGAGAAGTTAAATGAAGCCAAGAATAAATATTATTCTTATGACTTGTAATTGTATGCCTTAGTACAGTCTCTTAGGAAGTGGAGACATTACTTGCTACCAAAATAATTTATAGTGTTTACTGAAAACCAGGCCCTTAGCTATATAAACACACAAGAGAAGCTCAATAATAGACATTTAAAGTGGATGGAATACCTTCAAGCATTCAGATTCACAATAAAGCATAAGAAAGGACAATTGAACAAAGTTGTAGATGCCCTGAGTAGGAGGTTGCTAACTATTCAAGCAGTTCAGTTGAAGAGCATTATGATAGAGAGTTTCAAGGACCTATATGAAGATGAAGACTTTGGTGAATCCTATAAGGTATGTTTTGATTTTTAGAATCACTTTCATAGTCAGTTTTCAGATTTTACCTTGCAGAGTGGGTTGTTGTTTAAGGGGAACCAATTGTGTGTTTGTCAGGGTTCAATGAGAGAGAATCTCATTCAAGATAAACATAATGGTAGCTTGAGTGTCCATTTTGGTGTGAATAAAACCATAGAGTTAGTCCAAAGGTTTTACCATTGGCCAAAGTCAGTAAGAGATGTAACAAAGTATGTGGAATAGTGTGTAGTGTGCATGAAAGCAAAAGGAGGAGCTAGCAATGCAGGTTTGTATCAACCTTTTCCAATCCCTAATAGACCATGGGAGTGTGTTAGCATGGATTTCATTGTAGGGATACCTAAGACAAAACATGGACTTGACAGTATCTATGTTGTGGTAGATATATTTAGTAAAATGGGTCACTTTATCCCTTGTAGAACTACTCATGATGCTAGTAACATTGCACATTTGTTTTTTAAGTAGATTGTAAGAATCCATGGACCACCCCTAAGCATTGTATCAGATAGGGATGTTAAGTTCATGAGCCATTTTTGGAAAACACTATGGAGAAGATTGGGTACTAACCTGTCATTTGGTTCAGCTTACCACCCTCAGACTGATGGCCAAACTGAGGTTGTTAATAGAGTTCTTGGTAACTTGTTAAGGTGCCTAACTAAGGAGTATGGGTAGACATGGGATGTGGTCATTCCCCAAGAAAAATATGCATACAATGATAATGTTAACAGAATAATAGGTAGAAGCCCATTTGAAGTTGTTTATGGGATGCACCCAAGGGGTGTATGTGAGCTTAGAGACCTTGGAGACATGGAGTATAGGAGTGGTCATGCTGAAGACTTCACTTAAACCACGAAGGAGATTCAAGAATAGGTGAAGAGGACTATACTAGAGTCTACTAAAAAATTGAAGGCTAAAGTAGATGAGAAGAGAAAGGATGTTCAATTTGAAATAGGTGATTATGTCATGGTACATTTGAACAAATATAGGTTGCAGAAAGGAGTTCCTACCAAGCTTCAAATGAAGAGAGTGGGACCCTACAAGATCTTAGCCAAATATGGGGCTAATGCTTACAAACTAGATCTACCTACTAATTTGAGCTTCTCACATATTTTCAATATGGCAGACTTGATAAAGTTTAAAGGACCCTTAACTAAGAAGGATGTGAATAAAGAGGAGGTTGGCAAAGATGTAGAACCAGATGCTTTACCTCCGAGGTGCAGATAGAAGCAAACAAGGTATTGGATTAAAGGGTCAAGAAGACCAAAAGACACAAGGTGTACATGGAACACCTCATCAAGTGGAAGCATAAGCCAGAGTCAGAGGCAACATGGGTGGAAGCTACAGACTTCAAGAAGCTGGGCATTGCAGATGAAATCTTAGCCACAGGAGTGAATTAACTTCCTTTTGTGAGGGGGAGTATGGTGCAGGAGCACCCATAGGTTATTTTGGACATATAGCTAGTTAAGTGTGTGTGTGTGTGTGCCTTATGGAATTTTTTTTTGTAATAAGCTTGAGTCAAGCTTAATTTCATGTTGACCATAGCCTAGGTGAGATAGGAAGTGTTTAGTTTGAGTCTTAGGACCTTTTTTGGGAAGTGTAATTAGGGCTATTATGTTGGCAAGCCTTCTAGTTGGCACATGTGTCATGGTCATGTCATAATGAGGTCATTAGAGTCTAAGGTAGGTCAAAATCATATTTCTACCCTTATTTGGGTCTTTGGTGAAGTTTTGTAAAGTTTGGAAGCATTTTAATATTGTTTCCAAGAAATGGGAAAAGTTGTCAAAGTTGCTCCGAAAACATTTGCAAGATTTGGAAAACTTATTAAAAGTATTCCCTAAGGGGTTGATAACTACTTTTCCACCCTATATAAGGGGAATTTGGACATTGTAGCAAGGTTGGTTGCCACTGTACGGACCTACATTTTTTAATTCAAGCAAGCATATGTGACTGTGTGTAGAATTTTGTTATTTTTGCATTATAGAGGGTCTTTAATGGATTGGTTTTAGAATTGTAACTCATGCATGATGTAGGTTAGTTTCTATTTGAATTCTATGTGGCATTAGATAGTCTTTTTGTTTAGTTTATTTCACTTCTTGTAAGTATTTTGTGTTCTTTACTGTTGCTGGTATGATCTAGACAATTTTTAGTAATGGAGTAATAAATCCTCTTCCCACCATGGATTTTGTTCGGTTCCTTGGGATTTGGAATATTACTCCTTGTACATTACTAGTGAAAAATCTTGGGCCCTGGAAAGCAAGAGAGCTATTTTTGTAGTGATGCCCTAAGCGAGCCAAAGGTGCATGGCTAGGGAATACAGTGAGCTGCAGAAGCATTAGGGGTGATTGAATGCATTAGTTTCTTTAATTAGATCATGTGAGGAGGAGGATGTGTGTGTGAAGAAGCCCCATGTCCAAGGAGAAGTTATGATGATGAGTTCTTTGAGGTGAAAGAACAAACCCTTATGGTTGTTCTTTGAAATTTGTGAAACCCTTATTTTTAGGCTTAATTGTAGCAACCCACTATAAAAATAGTTTGGGGAAGTGAGACTAGGTAAATTTGAGGTGTTTTGGAAAAGTGTGTCAGGAAATGCACTTTTTTTACCAACTTGTTAAGAAAGTTTTGAAGTTATGTGCAAAAAGGTGTCTAATTATGCCTAATTCCTTGTAGCCCTGTTTGACTAGTTTGAAGCAAGTTCTTGGAATTGATTAGGGTTTCATTGCAATATATGTTATTAGGCATTTTATTGGATTCAATTAAATTTTTATAAACCTTCCTCTCCATTGGTGGTTAGTCATGATCACATTGGATCACTTAGTGTGGAAGATGCAAGAAGACATCCATGCGGTGTGTTGATAGTTGAGTTGATTTCATCATTGGTGTGGACAAGTTGAATAGAAGGATTGAGATTAGAATCCTTATTAATTAGGGTTTTTGAGGGACCCTAATAGGCTAGAGAAGTGGCCTATAGAAGACCCTAGGATAAGATAGGGTTGTGAGAAAGACTTGTTATTACATCAACAATCAGTTAAACTAATTAAATCCATCAATTAAGCTTTTATTGATCCTCAAGAAATGGTTGTCCAGCTAATAAAAAAAGGTAATTTAAAGACTAAAGTGCTTTAGCTAAAATGTAGTTCAGATCCACTTTTCTTGGTGTTAAAAATATCTCTTGCTTAGACTGGTGCTCGGTGATGTCTTTGCTCGGTTATGTCTCTCTAGACTGGTGCTCAGTTGTGTCTCTGTTTGGTTATGTCTCTGCTCCGTTGTGTATCTATGCTCAGTGATAAAAAAAAATTAGTGACAACTATGTTCAGGGAACACTATGCTCGGTGATCACTGCCACTCAGTGAATGCTGACACTCGGTGAATTCTTGACCGACCAAAATTTTCTGCTTGAATACTAATGACAACATCTGATCCTTTAAGGATTATCAATATCCTCCTTTGGCATTAGTATCAAAAAATGATATGTACAGTATATAAACCAAGTATGTTATACTTATACATGTATGCCTCGGTATGTACATGTTTCCCCATGTTTCCCCCTTTTTTTAATGACATGTACATATACATTTTCTCCCTTTTTTGAAAATAATGACAAAGATGTATAACTTACAGCTTGTCAAAAATGTGTTTATGAGATTGCTTGATGTCTGCCATAAGCTTTTCCCATTTTTCCTTCAAGTGTTTCAGGGTCATTCTCCAATGTGATTTGAGCGTGCATGTCATAGATGCTTTCAGCTAGTGACATCTCTGGGGTGGCAATTAGTGTCTTTGTCATAGTCATATGTGTCATTAGTAATGTGAGATTTGGTAGTAACAAGATTTTCAACTCGGTTACTTCATCTCTGATTTTTCTTTCTTCCTTTTGTTTCTCAAGTCTTAACCATTTGGATTCAACTAGATTTTCATAATGCAATTGGAATGCATTCAAATCGGTTGAAAACATTTGTGCACTGCCTTTGAGATCTTCATTCAATTTAGCTATTTGTGCATCATAATTGGTGGTGAAGTTCTCAATAGTGCATAGCTTTTGAACTAGGGTAACTAACTCTGAAATAACAGGTTCTAATTGAGTTACCAGTTTAGACAGTTTCACCTTGTTTACTGCTACTTCTTGGTTGATTTTATCTGTTAGCTTGTAGTGATATTTTTCTTCTACTCTTTCCTCATTGACCTTCTCGGCATCTACATCCTGATTAGTGATTACCTCGGTCAGAACTATCAGTTGATCAATGATGGGTGCATCTTGATCAATCTCGGTATCAAGAACTACTTGTATTAGTATTTCCTTTATTGTTTCTAGGACTTGTGTATTTCTATGTTCCAATTTGAGTTTGTCCTATTAAGCTTTCCTCTTGCATAGCTCCCCATACCTTGTTAGTGACTCATAATCAAGTGTTCTTGGATCATAGCCGGGTATTTCTATTATCTCTTCAAGTGTTACTGGGGCTTTATTCTTCTTGTTATTCTTCTTCTTCTTCAAAATGTTGCTGATAGTAGGGGAATGTGGTATGATAGCAAGAGCCTTTTGTTGCTCTATTTCTATCATTGATTGCTCGGGAGGTGTGGTGCCTTTTCTAGGTAGCTCGGTCAATACTTGTTGGTCGGTTGTAGACGTCTCTACATCAACCTTGTCTTGACTTGCAACCTTGTCTTCCTTTCCACTATCCTCGGTGGGTTTATCACTTGATTTCTCCTCTCCACTTTTATCTGTCTTGTCCCCTTGTTCATCACCTTTGTCCATCAGTGTGTCTATTTCAAGTTTAGGTATTTTCTCCTTTGATTCAATGATTATATTGATAACTTGTATCAATAAAGGCATGTTACCTGGTAGATTTTCTTGTTCAACATTTGTAGTGTCCTGTTCCTTTGTTTGCTCAGTGGAAATACTTACATCTTCATCATTCTTGACATTATCACCACAATCACCTTGAGTGATATCTTGTATAGTAATATCTAGTGTTTCTCCTAATGATTGCAATATCTGAGGGATGTCATCCATGGCCTTACTTTCCTCCATTGTCAAATCAATGGGATTGACATCCTTGATGTCATTGATGAAAATATTCTCGGGGCTCGATGTGGCCTCCTTCTCCTCGGTGTGAGAAGTCTCGGTTATAGCTAGTATTTTATCAGGTAGATTATAGATTTGTGTCCAAATCTTATTTCTTTCCATATCAATCTCTTCTAACCTATCTTGCAGTACTTTGTATGCTCTTTTATTTGCAGAAAACTTCTTGGAGTGCTCCTGCATGGTTGAGTTGATTTCTTCAACTATGGACTCGGGCATGGATGTAACTAGGGATATCTCCCTCATTTGTTTCTTCATGTGTAATGCATATGTCCACCTGGCTGATATCTTATCATTTAGCTCTTGTGCAATACAAGCGTTAAATTGTATAGGTACATATTTGTATGCAATCATCATCTTGATTATGACCTCTTCTATTTTATTCTGATCCTCGGTAGATAGAGTTAGCCATTGTCTAATCTTGTGATGTGATATACTGCCGGTATTAGTGATTGACTCTGCAACTTCATCAATTATCTTTGGTATTTTGGCCTTTTCTGCTTGGAGTCTTTGTTCTCTTTCATCTTTTTCAGTATCATCTTTGTCCTCTCTTCCTCTTACATATCTTTTGCGTTGTCTAGGCTTGGTTGAGGCTTTTCTTTTCATATAAGTTTTCACTGTACCTTTCTTTAATGGTGGTGAGTCTACCTTAGTTTTTTTGCTCCTGGTCCTAGATGCAGTTGTTACATGAGTTATAACCTTTGATTTCTTAGCCATTGGTGGCTCTGCATCTGATTTGGTAGACTCAGAGTCACTTATCTCTTTTCCTTTACCAATGGGCGACTATTCCTCGGTGATATCCTTTGTTTTTTCTAACTCTTCGTCGGTTACCGAGAGTTTCTTCTTGAGTATCTTTACCATTTGTGTTTTCTTCTTCCCTATTTTCTTGACTATTAAGCCAGTCTTTATACTTGACTTGGCTTCTTCAAAGTTCATATGTGCCAAATCTACTTATAGAATTGTCAACTGGTTCACTTAGTAGGGCTTCAATGGCTTTTGTAGCCTAATCTATATCAATTTCATATTCAAGTGGTGGTAACCATGTCATTCTCGGTTGTGCAAGTTTGATGAGAGTGGTGTCAGTGTCAACTACAAAGCATATCTCATCTTTATATTTTTCCACTAGTTGAGCAAGGATTCTCATCCTCTTCTCCATCCTAGTCTTGAATGTGGCAAAGTAGCCATCCATTAAAGGTGTGAAGTTATCTCCTAGTGACCTAATGAAATCACTAATCTGTGCAGTGATTGGTCGGTTTGTGTCCCAAGTGACATTACCGATTAAAGGAAAGAAGTTCTGGAAGTAAAAGAATGTGCAAACTAATAGAGAACCAAACTTACATGTATTAGATCTGGCTGATCTAATGGTTCTCATGTTTTCTTCCAGTTGCTTCAGCAACAGCTCTGCTAGGTCTAGTTGCACTCCTTTCTTCACAATTTTGTATGTTGTGTCAATAGCTCCACAAGAAATTTTGTTCATTTTTTTTGCTTGAAATATCTTGTATTTGACCACATATGCACTGAACTTCAATTTAGGGTCGGTGATTGAGTTCACTTTCAGACCTCTGTCGTCCCATTCGGCTCCTGTTATCTTTTCAATCTCGGGGCGACTAGGGTGCCTTAGGGATTTTGTTTTGTCGTTGATTGGGTATCCGGTGACTCCATGAATCACATCCTTTGTGATTTCCTTAGGGTAATCCAACCACATCCTTCCATCATGCACTCGGCTGAGTATTATGCGTATCCATTCAGTTTTAAATTATTTTGGGAATAGTAGGGCATTGGTTAACCCTTTCACCTTAATGTATTTGTGCTCGTCTTTCAGGTTTCCATCCTTGCATAGCTTCTGATAAGCTTCTTCAAATTCAATGTCTCCAATCTCTTCAACCTTGCAGTGAATGTATGCTCAGATGTCTTCGACCAACAAAATCCTAGGTGGGATAATTGAGAATGCTCCCTTGTCGTCGGGTTGAGAAGCAACCTCAGGAAAAAACTTATAGTTTGGTTCTTCATAGGTTGAGTTCTTCATGAGAGAAACCTTTTTATCTTTTCCCATTTTTATTTTTGAGGTTCATGAGGTGGATGCCATTTGTTCATAAAATTAGGGATTCTTCGTAAATGAACTGATAGCTCGGTAAGTCTATATACTCACTGGATGATTGCAGTGGATGCTTGAAATATATTGGAGTTGCTTTGGAATTATTTTTTATTACTCTGTAATGTGATTGCTGTGACTTTCTCTTCTCGCTCTACAATCTGCTCATAAATGTTGGGTGAATGAATGAATTCACTTTTCCCTTTTATACAAAAATATGACCTAAGTGATGCATTAAATGATTCACCTTCCACTTAGTTGACAAAGCGTAGACGCTCGGTTAACACACCAAAGACTTTAGCTCAGTGAGTATTCAATACTCGGTACAAGGTGTCAACTCGGTTGTCTCCCACATGTTTACCGATGATGCTCAGTGTATAGTGTCTTCTCGGTTATCTTTCATATGTTTACTGATGTGTAGTTTATGCTCGGTTTATATTAACCAACCAAACTAGATTCACAAAACATAACATGCAATACCATAGTGCATCTTCATTCATGCTAATTTGGCATATACTCAATGAATATAGGAACTGATGTAAAATACAACTTTGTAGAATGCAATTCCATATTTACTTGTATTGCTTAGGTGGGGGTGGTGGAAACACCTAATCCATTGGATGAGGCATCACCAACTATAGTGCTTGGTCCAACATTATCATTGTTTGAAGCTCTTCTCCAAATTTGATTTCTCATTCTCCTGATGTCTTAAATAGTATTTCTATTTGCAAAAGTGCTTGACTCTGTCACTCAGTCTCTACAGTCCTTGCTCAAGTGACCGACCTTATGACAGTGTATGCATGCCATTCCAGAGTTAGTCCAGTTCCTAGATCTTTGTATCCATTTTCTCATATAGTTTGTAGCTATATGTCCATATCTACCACATGTTGTGCAATTTACCCATGTGTTGTAATCTCATACATATGTATTACCTACTCTTCTCGGTTGATATGCATTTTCTTGTTCTTTGGATTTCCATACTTTCTTTGTCTTTTTCCTGCATTCATGAGATGTGTGGCCATATATGTTGCAAGTAGAACAATGTTTCTCCATGTAAGATTTATTCTTTGGTTTGTTCTTCTTAGATCTTCATTTATGTGCTTTGTGTCCATGCTTTTTACAGTTATAACAATTACCTATGAATATAAAAGTAGATTTAGGAATACCTTTTGCCTTGCTTTTGCAAACATTTGATGTGTGGCCTGGTTTTCCACAATGATTACATGAACTCTTCTTTGGTCTTGGATTTGAGTAGACATTCCTTTGATCAACTCGGTTAGATAATTCTCCATGCTCGGTATACCCTAAATCAATATTGTTTTTGAGTCTTCTTTACCCATTCAGAAATTCATCCATTCTTTTTGTACTGTCTTCAGCTTTCTTGATCATATCATTATGTTGTTGTTGAATCTTTGCTTCATGCTTCAGTTTCTCATTTTCTTCTTTTAGTTCACCAATAACTTCCAATTTTCCATTAAGTTCTATGATCACTCAGTTGGCCTCATGACTCATAAGAACTATTTGATTGGTGATCTCAATGTGATGTTCAGTAAGTCTTTGTATCTCAGATTCTTTCTCTTGCAATTTTTTAGTAATCTTCCTCCTGTCATCAATAGCTAAAGTTATTTCTTGTTCAGCTTGTCTTGCATTATTCATAACATCAATCATTCTTACCATCTGTGTCTCTTGACCGATCTGCAGTACTTTTACTTGTTCAAGTCAGATGTGTTAGATTTGATAAACACAAATCCTCCCAAGAACACCTGCATGCACATCTATCACAAGTAGAAGCAAGACAAAGACAGAAGAAGAAAAAATATGGAGGCCAAAAGGCCAGAGACATGAAATCCATGTTGACAAAAAAAAGCTTCTATTATCAACAACAGAATTACAAAATACAATCTCCTTAATGAAATGCAAAGAAGTGAATCCTTATAAAAGGAATCACGAAACCCTAAAAGGGAAACCCTAAAGAAATATAAGTTGCCTAAGTATAACTTAAGCATAGAGTAAATAGACTAATAATTAAATGATTTAATTATTAGCTATACTATGACTACTCTAACACCCCTCCTTAAGTGTAACTTAGGGAGAAGCAAAAAAGCTAAAGACTACTACAGAAAGCAGGAAAGATGGGTCCCGCCAACAAGGCCTGATCAGGTACCCAAGTACAAGAAATGAACTAGATAAAGGAAACTAAGCCTTCAATCTAGGGAAAAGATGTCCCAGAGAAAGGAACAAGAATGAGCAAGAAGCATCTCCGAAGCATGGAACTGAAAACTCTGTCAGAAGAAACTGCTGGAACCCCCACTAAAGTGCATGACCAGGTAGAGAAGACAATGTCTGAAGAGCTGATCAATTGAACCAGGAAGAAATAGAACCAACAGGTGAACCCCCCCATAATGCTGAACAGGGAGAGGTGACAGGAACACTGAAATGCAATGCCAGAAACATCTGCAGAAGAAAGAACCAGGAACACCAACAGTGCAATAGAAGTACAAACACAGTATAAAGGGCGGTGTCACTGACACACAGCATGGGCTAATGTCATGGAAGGTACGCTGACTTGACAAAGGTGGATGTGCCTAAAATGGCATAATCATCATAACCCCCATGGCACTTTATAACAGAGTGCGAGTATAAAAACCATACAAGGTGTACAAGATCTCAGATATACAAAAGTAGGCACTTTATCATAGTGCGTTTATAGAATAAAGATGCAATAGAAGAAGCATACAAGCTCAGAAGTCAAAAAGAAGAGTGAGCTAGAATATCAGAAGAAGAGATCCCAGGACCTGTAGAACCAAACAATCCACCAGAGTGCATAAACTGCCAAACTTGGAGGAGAGAAAACCTAGAGCAGAATCTAGAAAAAATACCTCTACAACTAAATAGATCATTGAACCAGCTTTCCGACAATATCTGGTTTGCCAAAAATGGAGTTCGGATGAGCCAGATATGACTCCCGGAAGGCAAAAACACATATCAAACTTCAACAGCAAAAAATGCTATCAAAAAAATAGACCTAAAAAACCAAATCACCATAGTCAGAAAGAGCTCGGAAAGATCTTTCCAACGATATAACGAAGTCCAAAAAAGGCCTCTGTATGCTCCATATAGAGCGAAAACAGTGATAAGGCCCCAAAAAACTCAACAGGCCTGGTTTTAAGCCCTAGGGGCTAAAAAAATGGGCCCCCGGGCGCATGGCACATGCCGGGGGCTGGGCCGAAGCCCTTGGTCTCCCATAAGACCACTCAGATAGCAACACAGCCCGTGGGGGCTAGCAAAAAAGGTGCCACCGGAGGAGCGGTGGGCGCCGGGCGGAGCAGCGCGGGCCGGCTGGCGGTGGCCGTCGGGGCTGGCGGGGCGGTGATCGCAGAGGGCAGCTGAGGGGCCGCGGAGTGGAGGGCCGCGGAGGGCGGCGAAGCCAGGAGGCGGCGGGGCCGGTGGAGCGGGCCGCAGGGGTGGCAGAGCGGGCCGCAGGGGCAACAGAGCGGTGGGGCCGCATAGGGATCGGAGGCGGGGGCTGGTGGCAGAGGCCGGCGGGAGGTGTGCAGGTGGCGCGGCAGTGGCACGGTGGCGGCGCGCCTGCTTGCGGTACAAATAATTTAAAAAACTTAGTTTAAAAAAAAAAAATTTAATTTTTGCATCGAAACCCGTGCCCGTACGACCCTGGAAGGCCAAGAAATTTCTCCCCGAGGCTCCGGTGTCCAAAACGGACGTGCTTTATATAGATTCTAGGGTTTTTGGGCCTTCTGGACGTAACCGTGAGGTCAATTTTTGTCCAAAGTGCCTCAAAAAAGAAAGACCACCAGAACCAATTAAAAAATACCAGAAAAGACTAGCGATCTTCAAACCCCTGAACTGCGATGAGCCTGCTTCAAAAGGACCAGAACAACAAGCAACAGGAGAGCTCTGATACCATGTTAGATTTGATAAACACAAATCCTCCCAAGAACACCTGCATGCACATCTATCACAAGTAGAAGCAAGACAAAGACAGAAGAAGAAAAACTATGGAGGCCAAAAGGCCAGAGACATGAAATCCATGTTGACAGAAAAAAGCTTCTATTATCAACAACAGAATTACAAAATACAATCTCCTTAATGAAATGCAAAGAAGTGAATCCTTATAAAAGGAATCACAAAACCCTAAAAGGGAAACCCTAAAGAATTAGCTGCCTAAGTATAACTTAAGCATAGAGTAAATAGACTAATAATTAAATGATTTAATTATTAGCTATACTATGACTACTCTAACAAGATGTTGATTGATTTCATTTAGATTTGTAATGCATCCTTCAAATGTGTCAGATGTATTACCAGATCCAGATCCAAATGAATCAAATAAATCAAGTATCTCTTCTTCATGATGGTCAGTCTCATTATAGTGAGATTCCATGGCTTTTTTTTTCATCCAACAACTCTTTCATTTTGATTCTTGTTCTTTGTATTGCTCAAAGTAAATATGTATCTGCAACTTCTGATTCTCAATATTTTTGTCAAGCTTATACCTTTCCATTGTATGATCTTTTCTCTCAAGTGATTTAAAATTTTCCAAATAAGAGATCTAGCTCTGATACCTATTGTTGGAATAATGAAAGGGTGTATACTGAGAGGGGAGGGGTGAATCAGTACCCTTAAAAACTTTTACCAATTAACCTTAGTAATCATTGCTTGCATAACCGACCATTGTTGCTTTACTACCTCATGCATGTAATATCATAGCATAAATGTAAATTCATGTAAACAAACATATAAATATTCATGAAACTCATTTACACATGGCACATGAAATGATAATGCAGAAAACCCTTGTTAGAAGGTAAAAATTGCGGTGGGGATGAAACCCACAAAGCTTCACTATCTGCAGAATGGAAGGTGTCAGTTAAGGCTACAAATTGTGATCACCTCTGATGATCTTACCCTGTTAGGAGTAACATGTTAGAATTGTTAGGTCTACTTGGTTAAGAGATTTCAGAAACACAATGTATGTGTGGACTCGATTAAGAGATTTACAATAAGACTGTTAAGTCCACCTTCTTGAAGGATTTTTTCTGTTTGCTACAATTGTTAGAGAGTAGACAAAATATTTATGACCTGATAGCTTGAAATTTTGAATTTCTGATTATAGATCCATTAAGTTCACAAAATATATGTATCACCTATTGTGATTGATAATACCTATGTTCTGTTCGATAGCCTTGAATCGAGTTCTTCATAACTGAATTCTTCTTTAACTGTTCTTTTGCATGAAAATCTCTATTTGATCCATAGATGTCCTTTTGTGGCTACAATCATCGTGTTCTTGATTGATTACACATCTATATATACAATGTATTGACCTAATTAGGTTTCATGCTTTTCTAGAATAACTCTAAGATCAAAGGTTTACAACTTGACCTTGATCTCCTAGTTTACATGAATACAATCAGTTAAACTGATTAAATCCATCAATTACACTTTTCTTGATCCTTAAGAAATGATTATCCAGCTAAGAAAAAGGTAATTTAAAGACTAAAGTGCTTTAGTTGACGTGTAGTTAAGATCCGCTTTTCTCTGTGTTAAAAATGTCTCTCGGTTAGACTAGTGCTCGGTGATGTGTCTGCTCAGTTATGTCTCTATAGACTGGTGCTCAGTTGTGTCTCTTTTTGGTTATGTCTCTGCTTGGCTGTGTCTCTATGCTTGGTGATCAAAACAAGTCGGTGACCACTGTGTTCGGGGAACACTACGCTAGATGATCACTGTCGCTCGGTGAATGCTGACACTCAGTGAATGCTTGACCGACCAAAACTGTCTGCTTGAATACTAATGACAACATCTGATCCTTTAAGGATTATCATTTTCTTCTTTATTCTCATAGGGACACTTTGGTGCAAAGTGTCCTATCTTCCCATAATTAAAACACTTAAATTGAAGCTTTCCTCTATATTTACCAGACCCCTTCAGTTTTTGAACAAATTTTGCTTCAGTAGTATCAAGGTTATCTTCTTAAACATTAGTTAATACTAATTTTTTCTTTCTTTACTGAATTAAAGGAAACCTCTTTCTTAGATGGCTCATCCTTTACAATTCTCATCTCATAGGTTAGTAATGAACCAAATAATTCATCCATGGAGAAACTACTTACATCTTTTGCCTCTTCTATAGATGAAATTTTTGTGGCATATCTTATTGTTAGAGAATTTAATACTTTCTTCACTATCACTTTATCAACACATCTTCTCCTAGTCCTCTAAAAACATTCACAACCTCATCAACTCTTTGCAATTAATCAACTATCTTTTCTTCCTCTCATTTTTAGTCCTTCAGAATGAGCTCTAAGATTTTGCAATTTTTCTTCTTTAACTTTAACATCACCTTCTTAGATTCTTTGCATCTTATCCCAAGTTTCTTTTGCAGATTTGTAGTGCATAACCTTGACAAATTCAATATCAGTTAGTCCACTAAGAATTACATGCTTGGCCTTAGCATTATACTCATACTCCTTAGCACTAGGATTAGTTGGAGGTGTACTGGAGGGGACATTGTAACCATTGTTGATTGCCATCCATACATCACAACCTAATGAAGAAAAATATGTTTCCACTCTTCTACTCCAAAAGACATAACTAGTACCATCAAACATAGGAACTTTCATAGAAGAAGACTCTTGTCTAGCCATGAGTTCCTAAACCAAGATCTACCCTACCTAGAGTAAGCTAATCGACAGGGAACCTAATGCTCTGATACCAATCGAAGGAACACAAAATCCACTAAGAAGGGGGGTGAATCAGTGGATACAATTTCTCTCTCTAAATCCTAATCCACTTAAAACTATAATATATAAGTATCAATCCTGAGAATGATGAAATCAATGAAACACTACAATAAGACATAAAACCAAATATACGAGGAAATCCCATAGTGGGGAAAAAACCTTGGTGAGAATAGCTGCTAGAGTCTATTGCTCTAATTTAACCTCACAATAAAAAAAACTTGAATACAACTTTTACGGGCACTAACCCAAAGGAGCACCAACCCCTAAATCAAAGAGTGTTAACTCTTATTTTATGGGCACCTATCTAAAGGAGCACCTACCCTTAATCAGAGCACCCACTTTGATTATTTGAATATAATGAAATGATTTAAGACAATGTGAATAACTTGTTACAAATGCATTTGTAACCCTTTGCCCTTGTTTGAACTTTGACAACGCTTCTGCTTTTTGTACTTGGCTACTGTACAACCTTCCTTTAACACCGCACATATAGTTGTTGTAACTTCTCTGCTCTCTACCTTTTACTGCTTCAGGAAATCTTCCATTTAAATCTGGATTTCTTTTCTCTCAATCAGTCATTGCAAAATGCTCTATTCCCCTCTTTTGCATGCTGCTACAGGAGACTATTTATATCTCCATCATATATATATTTTTCACTAACAAAAAAATATATTATCTCCCTTTCTCTGCTGCTTTTATTCTCAAATGATTTCAATCATTTTCTATTTTCTCTACCCTTGTTTGATATACATTAATTCAACCTTACACTCCTTCTACAAATTTGTATTCACATCCATTCCCTCTTACTTTTTTTTTTCTCTATTTCCAAATCTCGACACATTCATACTTTATATTTATTCTGTTATGTTTTAATTTGATTTGAAATTCACTATTTTTGGTTATCCACCACTCACACATGACCATTTTCAGTCTCCTCACATATATTCATTTTCAACCTCTCTTTTTTGACATTTTTAAAATAAAACTTCCCTCCATTCATTGGATTGTTCTTTTTGAGTCAAACACATGGCTTTGATTTTTGTCTACCAAACTTACTTTCAATCACCATTAATAAATGGTTTTGTATATTCATTTGACCAAAAAGATTTTCCTCAAGATTTTGAATTTCATGTAGCTAAAAATTCAGGTTCCTGCAGCTGACTGTCCCGCTCCTATAGCAGAATGCTTTTATGCTCCTCCAACAAACTATTCCGCTCTCATAACAATAGGGACAGATTTAAAGATCTTTCATTATACGCCTTAGTCACACCTTTCACTTGTCTTTGTTTGCTTAACAACATAAGGCAATATGAAATTGATTTAAATAATGCACTTGATCAATATTTACTTATGTGTTGTTAACGTGCTACTACTAGCATCTATTGTTTGAGCACCCTCTAGGTTGTTGTATTAGCAGGACAACACCCTTGTTTTATTTTTCTGCTTTTAGTATAAAAACTATTTACTAATTACACTTGTCATGCATGCACACATTATAATTTATGCATTGATAATACTTCTATCTCACAATCTTTGTCTTACAATAATCACCATTAGTTTCACAATCACAATCAACCACTTTATTTAGACAAATGCTGGCAACATATAGACAAGGTTGACATCAATGACAATTCAATGCCAACAAAGCATGTCACCTTGGTTGATTGCTACTGTTGCCTTGTGGGATAATGTGTTCCCCTTGTGATGATGTGCCACCTATATTCTTATTACACATGTAATGGTGCTTTTTCTAGTGTTGTCAAGTAGTTGACAACATTTATGCATGTTGTGTGCAAGGTAAAGCTTTTATTATTGCGATTGTTAAAAACAATAATTTATTAGCTATTTTTTCACACGATCACGTTCAATGTTAAGTTGGGCATCACATGCTCAAAATGTTTTTTCTACTATTAGACTAGCTTGTGCTTGAAATTTGGTCCTCTTAGTATGATATTGTTCATTGCTTTTATACTCTCCATAAGATAAGCATTGGTATCTCTAAAGATGAGAGCTACTAAGAACACCTTGCGTATACTACTAGTGTGTAGATGTAAAGTATGAAACTTCCTTGGTAACTAGTTAATCTTCAGTGCCAATAAACAATATCAAATACAAACCACATAGAAATGCAAGAAGTTTGGGAAACAAGTGAATTCTATAGTATCCACATATGCATGTGTGAATGCAATAAAAGTAAGATCCTTATGCTTTTTTATTTGATGATTTTGTGAGAAATTAATGATTTACAATAACCAAGGCTCGTCTTTAAATTTAAGATCCTTGATGCTTAATTTGAAGCATTTAGTGTGTAAGCTGATAAGGCTACATGACCCTTTTGTCTTGAGGATTGATTTGCACCTCTATTCTATTCTACGGAGGATGGATAAAAAATGACTGGTCCACATCATTTGAAATGAATATAGATCAATAGATGTCAAATTGAGTCAATTTATACAATAAAATGAACAAATTAAATATTAAAATATAACAAAAAATGAATATTAATTATCAAATAAGAACAAAATATACATTTTTAACCTTTACAATAAATACATTTCATCAATTTTTTTTAATGAATAGGATATTTCATCAAATTTAAATATTATTTCAATTGAAAATCCAATAATCTCCCCTTTTTCATATACATCATTATTTTAAAAATATTCGATGCTACTTATGTTTTGATTAAGCCGATAGGCTTTCCCTCCCGAGCGAGCTCGACACTGTACGCGTGATTAATTGTCTTACGCCAAACCTTGTCTCACACCCCCAAAACCACCAAACTTCGCTTGGATTGAGGACAACAATTGTGTTGTACTTTATGTCGCCTACAACAAATACGATCATTAAAATCGATTGGCGACCTGTTTTACCCTAAGTAATATGTGCAGATTTCCTCACTTTTCGAAATTAACCAATCCAATTTTATATTAGCAGTTTTGGTTTGCCTTAGGTACTTCCGTTTGAAAGAATTTTATTTTTTTATCTAGTGAAAGATTATTTTACTTAGTTTTAAATTATTATCTAGTAGTAAGTTTTTAGTTTTTCAATTGAATTTATTTTATTTTTTTTTAATTTTTTTTTTAATCTAGTGAAAGATTATTTTACTTAGTTTTAAATTATTATCTATTAGTAAGTTTTTAGTTTATCAATTGAATTTATTAGTATATAATATTTTTTAAAAAAAATTATCATTTGAATTTATTTATGTATATCATTTTCACATAGTTATCTTAATAAATATTAATATAAATATATCTTTAATATTGATTTATTTTTATCATTTAAGAGTTGCTTATGTAATTTTGATTGCTTGTTTGAATAGTAATTTATAATTCTATTTTATTATTATTTAATAATAATTTTTTTAAATAGATATACTTAAGATAAGAATTGTTTTTATTCATCTATATAATACATATTATTAAAAATATTTTAGATGAGGATGTTTGAATTGTTATAATTTTAATTAAATTATTAATAAATTTATAATTGTAATTTTAATTATGAGGATGAGGTCTCCTATTTGTGACCTCACAAAGAGTTTCAAAATAAATAAAAATTATTGCACATTGTCTACTACATTATTTAGATTACTTATTTTAATTATCTATGATCTTAATGCACTATTATATATTTAATAATTTTTTCACAATAATATAAAAAATTAACATCGGAGGGACAAGTTTGTAAGTTGGCTTCAGCTTCTCATGTTTTTGCTGCTAGAGATGCCCTCAAGAAACATCAACATATTAAGATCAGGGGCAAGAGGATTGTGTCCCGTGCTCATTGGATCCAAAATGGTGATCGTGGTTCTAAATTCTTTTTTAACCTTATTAAGCATAAACAAGCTAATGAAACCATAAGCAAGGTCCTTGTGGATAACCAAGATATCTCTGACCCAGATACCATTAAGACTGCCTTTGCTAATTATTACAAGAACATTTTTACCTCGGAGGATTCTATTGAGGTTGAGAACATGAGAAACAAGTGCATTCCCCTGATACCTAATAGGATTTCTAGCACTGATGCTGATATGCTTGCTAATGACATTTCTCTAGAGGAAATTAAAACAGCTATTAACTATCTTCACAATGACAAGGCCCCTGGCCCGGATGGTCTCCCTGTGGAATTCTACAAGGCTAACATTAGTTGGATTGCCCAAGATCTTCAAAACATCTATGTGGAAGCCCTTGCTAATGGCTCACTTGGCTCTACTATCAATAGGGGTATCATTAAACTTATCCCCAAAGATGGGGATAAGGCTCTTATTAAGAATTGGAGACCCATTATTCTTCTCAATGTTTCTTATAAAAGCCTGGCTAAGGTTATGGCTCTTAGACTTGTGAATATTTTACCCAAGCTGATTGGTGCCACCCAAACTGGCTTCATCAAGGGTAGGTACATTCTTGAGAACCTTATTACCGGTTGGGAAGCCATGAGTTGGGCCAATTGCTCTCATCAGAACTCTTCCATGTTACTTCTGGACTTTGAAAAATCCTATGATAGAATTGAGTGGAGTTTTATCTCCATGATGCTTAAGGCTTTTGGCTTCCCTAATACCTTCTGCAAGCTGACTCATGTCCTGCTTAATGATGCCCTTGCCCAAATCGATATTAATGGCTCTCTCTCTGAACCATTTCCGCTTGGGAGATCCATCAGACAAGGTTGTCCTTTATCCCCTGCCCTTTTTGTTATCGCCTCTGAAGCCTTATTTTACATCCTTAGAGATAACTCTCTATCTCCTACTGTTAAAGGTATATCTCTCCCCAATTCTGAAGAGCTTATCAACTCCCAGTTTGCTGATGATACTACCATCTTTTTTGAATCTAATGCTGTCAATTTTCAAGCTTTGCAAACTAAACTTAGTTGTTTTTGTACCATCTCTAGTGCCTAGATCTCTCAGGCCAAATCCATATGTCTCAGCTGGGAGGAGCACCCCCCTGGCTGGATCACTCAGCACAACTTTCAGTGGGGCGGCCCACACAAGATAGTTAGATACCTTGGCATACCATTTTCTATTGAGCCCTCCCTCAAAGACATGTGGATCTGGATTAAAGATAAAATCACCAAGAAACTGGATAAATGGCATTGTCGATCCTTGCCCTTAGCCAGCAGGATTCAGGTCTATCAGAAGATCCTTTCCTCCTATAATATCTACTACTCCTTTGCTTGGATGTTCAGTAACTACCAAATTCTAGAGATCCAAAAAGCTATCAGGAACTTCCTTTGGTTTGATGGTAAAGGCAATAAAAAGATGCATGCTATCAAGTGGGTTTGGTGCCACACGGATAAAATTTTGGGAGGGCTGGGGCTGAAAGATCTTAAACTCCAAGGGGTGGCTTTGGCTACCAAATGGATCTTTCATGCTATGGATGGTTCTGATCCCTGGAGGGTCTTGATTAGGAATAACATTGATAGGGGAACGCCTAAGAAAGCTAAACAATGGAAGAATCTTCCCTTTAGTGATTTAATCATTGGCAATTTCCCCATTGCTGTCCAAGGATCGGCTGTCTTCAAGTCCATTTGGAAAGCTTGGGATCAAGTTAGAATTTTTGTTACCAATAGGGACTTCCATGATGATAACCATCTGTATGGTGAAAGATCCATTTGGTGGAATCTTCACCTTTCAAGAAAACCCTTAGCCCTTTCCCAAGGATGCTCTGCTAGGTATTGGAACAGACTGGGCATCTCTCAGCTGACAGATCTCTTTGATTAGGACAAACTTATCAGCTGGGAATGTATTAATAATAATTTCAATATTTCAGGACTCTCAAAAGAAAACTTACAATATGATTGCTAAGGCTACTAAAGACCTTCCTGCTACTTGTAATGTTGATTCTCACAGATACTTAAATTGTAAATGGCCTGATGGGGCTATGATATCCAATATCAAGGCCAAAAATATATACAAAGTTATTGGATATAATAACTCCATCATTGATCATGTTAATTCTGTTTGGTACAATGCACTTGACCTCAAAACTTGGAATAAAGTCTTTGACAGATTATGGAAAGGCCCCATTGAGCCAAACATTAAATGCTTTAAATGGTTGTTTACTCTGGACATACTTCCTATTAGAAAAGATAACTACTTGAATGATTATTGCAGCCTTTGCAATCTTCTTGAAACGGGCAGTCATATCCTTTTAGACTGCATTTTTGCTAAAAAGGTTTGGAACAGGTTTGGCATTACCTACCCTACTCATGTTAATATTATGGAAATTATTACTGGTAATGTTACTGGTCTTAAAAAGGATGCTAATCTCCTTTGGAATATCATTTCTTCTAACATTCTTTG
>MU227907.1:1348600-1381705 GCA_018584345.1 Thuja plicata
TATAAAGCCATCTAATCTCCAGATAGTCGCCAAAAATGGCTCCCTCCGCAACAACATTAGCCTACGAGAGCCCGTAATAGGCTAATCCTCGGAAAAAGTCCATGTCACTAAGAAGGGGACATGACAACTACTTGGCATAAACAAGTATCATACTCCTGCTACAGACATTCAAGTTATGTAATGAAGTTTCATTTAGTCTAGTGAAAGACAATAGATACTGTTTTGAATTGTAAATAATGACAATTTGTTGTTATGAAACATTTCTAGTTGGCTCCTTTCAGGATTTTCTTCCATTTTAAAAGAGCACTTCTTTTCAAGACAAAATTGACTAGCCTATGAATAAACTCCTAAAAATAGGGGCATAAATAGAAAAACTGCTATTTGCTGCCAATGGGATCCATTTGCGGTCATGTCGTCTTATGCACCTGCATTAATGCTAAACATTCTTTTAAATGAATTGTTTCTAGGATATAGATAGTACAAATTCATAGGAAAATGATAGATAGCAACAATGCCTATTGCACGGCCAAGAATTATTTGCTTATTATAGTGTAGTTAAGAGCAAATTAGATGCACTTGAAGTAGATGGGAATACTTTCCATGGCTTTCACATAAGTTCTAAAAAACTTTTGAATTATAAGTGGTTCACAAGTTAGCTTCATATCATTGACCAATGAGCACTTACTCAACTTTAACATTGGTTATTGCAGCATTGAACTGCCTTCAACTTGGTGATTAACTGTTAACTCTTAAACCTCTTGGCATAATATGTGAATTAATCTGGCCTGATGTAATTATAGATCCTTGAATACCAGTCAAATCATTACAAAAATCTCATATCCATCACCTTGGGTGAAATCCACGAGTCAGTTTCTTCTACTGAGATATCTCTCTTTGTATGTAGGAATTTCTTGTTGATGCTGTTTCTTGTCCAGCCTTCATAAACTCAGGGTCAGTTAAATTCGGTATAGCTTTTCTTTTAAATATTCAAATTCAGTCATATGGCAATGTTGCCACCATTGTTTTTTATACGAACTTTTTTTTGGTGTCCGTGGATTATATCCGAAGGTACAGAAAAGGACATGTTTTTCATTGAACTAGGTGCCTCGTTTGGGTCTAGATATGAAAATGGGTTATCACTACCTTATGAACCTCAAAAACATGACAACTACCTGTATATTAATATCCATTTTACCAAATATTGTATCAAAACTTGTCTCAGATGCTGGTATATACTTATTTTACCTGGAATGAAACATGATAAATGTTGAATTATCTTTGTGTGACAAAGCAAATCAAAACAATTATACAAAGATAATTCAACCACATAGACAATTATACTTGGTCAATAAGGATTTAGAAAAGATAGTTTTTGAAGTGTTTTTGGGAATTCTGTTATATATTTTTACTTAGTTGAATTGAACGTTTTGTTCAGAGAATTATTGGATCCTTTGTAAAACAAGTTTAATGTGTCAATGTAATTATCCTGATTTAAATCTTTTGAATTCAATACATGTCATGGCTAAGTACTAAAACTGTTTGTACCATTTGAAGTTTTTCTCATTGTTGCAATGGGTATGTTTTCCTTGTTGTTTGTTAATCTTTGCAGGGGACTGTCGTCTTAATCTTCCAGCCTGCTGAAGAATCAGGTGCAGGGTCCAAAAAAATGATAGAAGAGGGGGCATTAGAAAATGTAGAGGCTATATTCGCAATGCACGTTTCCAACTTTTATCCTACAAATACTATTGGTTCAAAACCTGGGCCTTTACTTGCTGGATGTGGCTTCTTCAAAGCAATAATAACTGGAAAAGGAGGCCATGCGGCAATTCCACAACATTCAATTGATCCTGTTTTAGCAGGTTCTGCTTCTGTTGTCAGTTTGCAACATCTTGTTTCCCGCGAAGCCAATCCCTTGGATTCTCAGGTACTTCACACATCACATAATGCACCTTAGTGGAAGCTCGCATTTTGCTTAGTTGAAGTGTTAATTATAGAAAGAAAAAAATTAGGTAATAATTATATGGACTCACGGCAGGTTATGTGCTTCGGTATTATTTCTTCTCAGTAACAGTTACATCATTCAGAAATTAGTTTAGCATGTATCTACTACTGTTGAAATTAGTTATGTGCGTCAGTATTATTTCTTTTCAATAATAGTTATTTCATTCAGAAATTAGCTTACCACGTATTCACTATTGTAGAAATAAGAATGTGGATTGTCAATAATTTTGGTTATAATTTCATTTCTAAATAGCATGCAAGGCATGGCAATCTGAAATTGAATTCAACCATAAATAACTTATTTACATGATTAATCTACCTTGGAGTTCACATAAATTGGGCAAACACACTCTTTTGGTCCATTGTGTACTATAGTTGTGTGTGTAAGTGTAGACTTGGTATAGATCGGGTAGGAACTGTTTGTTGTATGCAATGACTATATGTTGTATACACCTGTGTATCTAGACAATTATACATAATATTAATATATTACTGATATGACTATTTCTGATTGTTGATTTGTATAAGATAAGTCTGTACATATGAGTAAAAAGAATATTACAATGACAATTATTCCAGCTCTCCCCACCTTTAATTTATTTCAATCTACCCTTTTAATGATTGCACCAACCCACATGTGCATGGATTTGATTGATGCAGGTTATATAATCATAGCTAACCCTCTAATTATGATGAATTATGATGAATATCCTTAACATTTCCAGCATGTTAAGAGGCAATGATCACCAATTTTGATGGATGATTTAGAACCACCTTGTAGCTGCCAAGATGAGCCAAAAGAAAATGGAATTTGACAGGCTATGAATTGCTTGCAAACCACAAACAGTGACGATAAATTCCCTTGATGGATATAATCTAAATGTTGAATGAGTGGATTTGGAACAGTTGGGGATGAAATATTCTAGAGATTGAAACACTTTGTTAATGCCAAAAGGATCATCGCAAGGATATCCACAAACCAGAAATTGATGGTTGTCATGGAAGAACTTTGTACCGAGGAAATAGAATTGTAGTGGGGAGATGATTGGATTTGGGATGGGAAACTCTATTATAGGAATTGCCCATGAGAATCCTCCTTGTTTAAGAGCAGAATGTATGGTAGGCAATGAATCTGGGGGAGAAGAACTTGACATTGAAGTTATGAAGAGGTTATCTTGGAACTCTGAGGAAGTTTTCTAATAATTAAGACTTGATGTTAGTTGAGGAAGGGGACGAGTGCTATGGAGTAAATTGTCATTTTGTTGAATTTCATATTGGCTTGAAGAAGAGTGGATTGTAGTTAGAGGGATAGGAACATGCTTGTTGTGGTATTGATTACCTTGTGATCTGAATGCAACCACCGGAGGAGATAGCAGGGTGGTGTTGTGGTGGCTGGAAGAATTTCTCACATGCAGAACCTGCTCCAAAAGAGGTGGATTATTTGGCTAACCATCTGAGGATTGCATAATGCCTCATTGTTAGGAAAGAAGGGAGCCTACAAAGATGTTAGTGAAGTAGACTACGCAGTTTCCTTATAAATGGAGGTAAGGGAATGAGCTTGGATGTGTAGATAGAGCCAAGATGCTAGGAGAACCATAGTGAAGATATATGGTTCAGTGTGAAGTTAACTGATTGACTTGAAGATGCTCACCACTTGTTGCAGAAGTTGGAATTGAATGTATTTTCATTGTTGCATAAGTTGGAATTGAATGTATTTTCTTTGTTGCTGTTGATTGTCAAGCTTCTAGATGACCAGGTGGACCGAACTGATGTTCTGGGCAGTGCTTTGGGGACCTGAACTTTCCATCAAATAAAAATGTAAGGATACAAGTAAATTGAACTTGAAATCAGTAAAGCAATCGGCTTGTCAGCAGAAATCTTAATAGCATAAAATCTGTCGCATCAAATATACAATTTGTGTATTAAAGACAAGAAGCCTCAGTTGATATCCAGAATGAGAAAAGACAGTTAAAACTCCAACGTGCAATATATAAATGGTGAATTATAAATTAGGAACTTGAGATCAGAAATTCAATAATAGAAATAAAAAATCAGGAGTTTTAATAGTAAAGGAATTAGGTTATCAAATACACAATAAGTGTATTAAAGGCAAGAAGCGGTTGATGTTCATTGTAAAATCAACATTTAGAAATCTGAAAGTTGAAAATAAACAAATTAGTCATTAATAGGAGGGCTTGATATTTTGTCCCTGATACTATGTTGCTATTTCGGGTTCACCCTAGGGTTAGGACTCAGCAGGTCCCAGAGTTTTTACTTCCTGGGTAAGATATGTCTGAGCTCAGGTGCACAACACACACACACACACACACACACAGAGGCATACAGTATATGTGTTTCTATATATATATATGTATGTATGTATGTGTGTGTGTGTGTGTCTATATATATATGTATGTATGTATGTATGCATATGTATATATGTATGTGTTATTTGCACAAACTGTACAAATTAAATATAGAACACAACTGATAATTGATAATTCGATGTCGAAAGGCTAATGTTAAAGATAGATCAAAATGGCTTACATCAGTGCAATAACACATGGAGAGTAACACAAGCCATCATATTCCTCTTTGTTGAGTGCATCAATATCATTAGGTAGTTTGTTGGAATGACAAGCAGCACTATTACCATTCCCAATAGCGACACTGCAAGTGACCCCATGGAGAAGTCTCATGCCCCTCATTCTCAATCAAGATTAAGGAAAGCTATTAGTTAGGGGTTTTTATCTTTTCTTTTTTTGCCTTTTTCATTAAAATTTAGCTTCTTTTATATTTTTAGGTTTCACATTGATTTTCACTGGGTTTTCCAGATTCTTGCTCCCATCATTTGAATACAATCCAGTTACTTGCGTTTACTCCCGAGGCTAACCCACAATGTCCTAGGGCTAGTATCAGAACGTGGTCCAGATCTGATTGGGTTCGGCCGGTGTAACATCCTTGCTACTAACTGATATGAATCATATTTTTGAAAATCCAATTACATAAGAGAAGCTTGTATACATGGGCTAAAAATATTTCAATGACATTCTATTTTACTAGCTGCACCTCTCTTTAATTTATGTTCAGCTGCACTTTTCTAGTTGTTTGCCTACTTTTAGTTTATAACTTTATATCTTTCTACCCTTTCAATAATTCTACCAATCCACTTGCATAATGATTTGATTGATCTAGATTGTTTAATTATACACACATACTACATATTACAGAAATCTAAATCATTTAAACATTATCAGCATCATTACGTCTTTCATCATCACCATCTTTAATATTCTTCATTTCTTTCTTTCAGCTGTTCTCATCGATCTTCTAAGAGTAGCCATCTTCTATGAACTTCTTTCCATGATAGGAATTAGGCAATTTGTATACATTCTAAACTTGAAGTACATAAATCCTCTCAATGGCATCACATTCATTTTTTTTCGTGCAGTCTTCGTACTGCTTGCAGATATGTTTATTATTTTCCTATTACTTTTTCTTCTTTTGATGCCTTTGCAAGATCTAATATAAACAACCAAGATAAGTTGGCAGGTGATATGCATACACTTGACAATATGTTCACTACAAATTTGCTAACTTATGTGAAAAAATCTCTGTTTTCTTAGACTTCATGAGGGGGAAGCTGTTTTTGACTAGACTGCAGACAAGAATGAGATTCGCCATCAACTCTTCTTCCTTTTGTAGGCTTCACTCCCTTCTTCTTTGGGTCTCCTATTTTTGATTTTTTTCTCTGTGTTTTCTTTACAAGATGGCATGGCAGTTGATTATTTACACGTGGTTCCCAAGAACAGCAATTTAGTATTTACACATGGAATGAGCAGGATTTGTGAATCAGAAATAGCACCAAAAATGTAGGGTCTAAGGTCAACACAAATGAACACAAAATGTAATGGAATACATTATGGTATAGAATTATCATGTCACATGGAGAGTATAATATACAGAAATAGTGTCTTCATTGACAATAATCATGGTGTAGACTATTTGGACCTGAACTATAATAGATTCCCATAGAAATCCCTATTCGGTCCAATACATGAAGCTCACACCCTACTTTGACAAGCAAGTACCATGTTTGTGGACGACTATTTATACGAGCTCATTTCTGTAATGAAAAATTAAAACAGCCCACAAATATATCATCTGTTGACTCTTTATTAACCTCACTTTTTACTTCATTTATCAACTGTATGAAATGTTCATGTTTTTCTCTTAGAAGGGTTGCTCAACCTTTTACTTCTATGAGCATTGATATAGAGCTGTATGTATTAACTTGGCATTTAAGGATTTCAAAACTGTACTTATACAAATTGACATATTATCACTAGCGGCCATTGCGTGATGGTTTAGAAATTTGAACTGCTCCATCCCTATTATTTAACTTTCATCTTTATTGAGCATCTGAGTTTGAAAAGAAGATAGATAAGTTCACAGCCAAGAAAACAGAGAGCAAGGATATGAAGGGGAAGGATGTGGTTATCAATAACGAAAGGCCAAAGAAGAAGATAGTCAAGACCTCTCCTAAGCATATTTTTTGGTTTCTTTTATTGGGTGTACTTGTGAAGAACTCATTGCTGAGTCATAAGAATTACTGATTTTAAGAAAATTGATGAAGGTACATGTTGATATTGCTTTAGTTATGCTAGTTTTTTATAAGAACAAGAATGTTTAGAAGGTGATGTTGATCCTTTTTGTCACACATTTTTGATCCCAAGATTAAGAGGTCAATTTTATAGATTTATATGGAAACGGTAGTGTTGTAATAGCCTAATGACATTCATGGAGCAATGGGACTTCCCAAGAGAGAAAAATCTCAGCCTAGATAGATTTTATTGATAAGTAGAACACAAACTCTTTTACTTGATGAACTTTGACTCATCATGGCAATTGACGATGATTGGAAATTACATGCAAAACTATGAATCCTAATCAAGCCCAACCATAAGCAAGGAATCCATAAAGCGTTCAATCATCATACCAAGAGAACAGTACTTCATGTAAGTACAACAAACATGTTAGATAAACATCAAATGAAACCAAATGCCTTCATGAAACGCTTGATTCTCTTCTCCTCCTATCTACCAAGATCTTGTATGAATGGAATGTGGGTGCTCTCAGTTTTGTAGCACAAAGCACAAGAGGCTATGGAGAATGGAGCTGGTTGATTGATAAGCAAATGATAGTATGATTTTGATATGATAGTGATAATAGCAAGATGATGATGATGATGATAGACAAGATAGTATGCAAAATGCTCAAGTGTTCTCCAAGATTGCCTGATATATGCTCCCTAGATTGCATCATAAGATGTAGCCAAGCTAGCATAAGATTAGCATAAGATAGCCTTCAAAATGAGGAGAAAATGTCTTGTATAGAATCCTCATGAAAATCAACGGTTGAGATTAAAAGGTGCTAGGAGATTGTATAGGATGCAAGGTTAGGTGGGATTTTGAAAGAAGTGGATAGGATTAAGTGACATTAGAAATGAATGGCTAGGATTAAAGGTTAGGTAGAGGTGTGTTGACTTTTCAAGGTGCATTGAACCTAGACATAGGCAAGGTGGGGAGAGGTCAAATGAAGAGAACCGACAAGTGGTGCAAGGATAAAATTTAGGAGTTCATCCATTTGATTAAAGGTGATTGGCTAAATATGAAAGAAGAGGATTTAGGATTTTATAAAATAAGCAAAGGTGTTTATTTCATAAGTAGGAGAAATAGGATATGGTAAAAAGGATAAATTAAACAAATAAGAATTTATTTAATTTTTAGATAGAAAAGGCTAAAGAATTATTTAAATAAAAAAAAAAATTATTTAAATAATAGTAGAACATGTTAATGAATTAATTAAATAAACATAATTTCCTATTTAATTAATAGTTGAATTTTATTGATTTCATGAGGATACTTTTAGGCATCTACAAGAACAAAGGCCTGAAAGTTATGCACTTGTATAGTGCACAAAGTTGTAGTTAAGATCTCATGTGAAATACACTTTGCTAGGGAATTCAGGGCCTTTGATGGGAGTGAGATATTCAGTTGGGTTTGAGTATTGGTCAAAGAACCTCAATGATTGCATGACAAAATATTATAAGGGTTTTTATTTGTAACTACTTTTCAATAGGAGATTGGATTGATCCCTCTTGATCATAATGTACAATAGAAAATGGTGATCAAGGGGGATCAATCCAATCTCCTATTGAACATTAGGAATACAAAACCACCTCAAGACAAATGTGATTGACAACACCTTGATAGAAGAGATGTTGATGCAATATCTGTGCTTGAAGGGTTTTGGTTCCTTTTTCGTTACTTGGAATGAAGGAAAGGAGATAATGCTATTATGCAAAATGTCTAATTATGAACTTGCTAAAACTATAAACGAGATAAAGATGGAAATAGAAGAGGATTTGTGTGCACCTGGAAAATGAAATAAGAAGCATGCTGAATTTCTGACAGCCTGAATCCTGAAATCACCTGTAATCGCAAATCTAAAATCCCGAAGCTAACACCTATTTGTGATCCAAATTTGAGCTGATTTTGCAGGGTACTGAACGATTTTCTAGGTACAGAATGACTTTCTAGGTACATAATGACTTTCTAGGTACACAATGACTTTTTGGGTACATAATGGTTTTCTGGGTACAAAATGACTTTCTAGATATAGGATGATTTTCTAGGTACAAGACGATTTTTTGGGCACAGGACAACTTTCTGGGTACAAAACGACTTTGTTGAGGATAGGTTGCCAATGATGTTTTGTACTAGGCAAAACTGACTAAATTTTTTTGGGTCTTTCCGATAGTGTCCGATCTTGCCGATTCCGATCCGGTGGCTTCGTAACTTGTTCCCACGCACAAAAAAAGGGAAAAAGGTTGTATAAAGGGGTTTGCCTTGGTCAAACCCCTGTTTAGGAATTAACCTTGAAATAGAAATGATATTGCATAAAGGAAAGATGAAATGGAAGCTCGATTTGAATCATAAATTTCCTCATACCTTGATGATGCAATGCTTCTTTGGATGTAATCATAAGTGTTAATGCAATATCTTGAACTCCACAAAAACCCAAAAGGAAATCATGAAAGACATGCCTTACATCACGAATGTTGTAGTTTGCCACAATGCTTGAAGAAGAATGCTTTTGAAGAATTGAAGACTTGGATGCTTGAATTGATATGATCTACTTGTATTGCGATTGTGTTGATTGCAATTGTGTTATGAATAAATGGAAAGGGAAGCCTTTAAATAGAGATTTCAAAGTAAAGTCACCTTTAGGCCGACTTGATAGATGTTGAAAATATGCCTCGAAATTTAAAATGAGGTAAGACCCATCTTAAAGTGAGGAAATGAAATAATGTAAAGGGCACACTTATAATAAATGGCCACAATAAGATTTTGGTGAAAATTAATTAAGAGAGGACCCATAATATTAATTTAAATTAATAAAGGTCTAACCCGCTTTAGAATAAATTAAGAGAGGACCCATAATATTAGTTTAAATTAATAAAGGTCTAATGGGTACTAGAAGAACGTGAAATCAATGTGGGAACCCATTATTACAGAAGTAATTTGGTAAAATATTGGATGGATTAATGAATGAGAAAGACACTCATATATAGTTTACAAAGATGATGTTATTAGAAACATTCTAATAACGAAAGAATAAAAGAATATTAGAATCATTCTAATAGTTACAAGATACACAATGTTGACCATTAAAAGAATAATAAGATATTCAAAGATATTATTCTAATACCCTCTATTAATGGTCAACTTGTCAACTACACCAAGGAACCCCTAAACTTAACAGATTAATCTGGAAGGAGTGACTTGGTGAGAATATCGACAGTTTGGTTTGCTGTAGGAACATACTACAAATCCACAGATCCATCTTCAACCAGTTGTCAGATGAAGTGACAATGAAAGTCAATATGCTTGGTTTGCTCATGGAAGACTAGATTTTTGGTAAGTTTGAGCACCCCTTGACTGTCACAAAAGAGAGGTGACGAGCCTGCCTGAGGCATATGGATGTCAGAAAGCATCCTTCAAAGCCAAATTGCCTCACAACCTGCTTTGATCGTTCCTCGATATTCAACTTCCGTTGAGGAAAGAGATACTGCCTGCAACTTCATACTGGTCCAAGTGATAGTACTTGTGCCCAAACTAAAGATACTTGGAAGTGGACTTTTTGTCATCAACAAAGCCTTCCCAATCCGAGTCTGTGTAACCAATGAGTCGAGGATCTTTGGTTCGTCTATAGAGGATACCAAAGTCTGGAGTGCCCTTGAGATAACGCAGGATGTGCTTTGCTGCAACCCAATGATCTGAAGTAGGAGCTGTCATGAAGTGAGATATGTAACTGACTACAAAGATGAGATCAGTTCTAGTGGCGGTGAGATAGATCAAACTACCCACTAGTTGCCTAAATGTGGATTCATTCTCAACAGGGGAACCAAATTTCGCTGACATCTTTAGACCAAACTCCATAGGTGTAGATGCAGGTTTGCAGTCCTCCATTCTGAATTTGTCAAGCAGAGCCTGTGCATATTTAGACTGAGAGATAAAGATGACATGTGACTGTTGCCAAACCTCGATACCTAGGCAGTAGTGTAGAAGCCCAAACTCGGTCATATCAAAAGACTGGCATAAATTCTGTTTGATTTCTTGAATCAAAGATGTCGAACTGTCGGTGATAATCAGATCATCAACATAAATAACCAGAAGGATGATGTCACTGCCAATAGTCTTGACATACAGATTTGAGTCAGAAGGACTCCTCTGGAAATCTTGATCTTTGAGGTACTTGTCAATTTTTATGTACCATGCCTGAGGAGCCTGTTTGAGGCCATATAGTGCTTTCACCAGTTTGAGTAACTGGTGTTCTTTACCGACAACCTTGAATCTAGGAGGTTGCGTCATGTAAACCTCTTCTTGTTACTCACCATTCAGGAAGGCACTCTTGATGTCCATTTGATGGACTTTTCAGCCACACTGAGCTGCCATGGCTAGGACTAATCTAGTGGTGCTCATCTTTGCTATCGGAGCAAAGGTCTCCTCATAATCAATTCCTTCATGTTGAGAGAAGCCTTTAGCAACAAGACGAGCCTTGTACTTATCTAGAGTATTACCAGCGTTGTATTTGACTTTGTACACCCATATGCATCTGATGGGTTTCTTTCCTAAAGGAAGATCTGACAGAACCCAAGTGTTATTTTTCAACAGACTATGATGCTCAGTCTTCATAGCTTCTTCCCACTCAGGTATCCCTTTCGCCTTTGTGTACGTTTGAGGCTCATACACACTGTGAATGTTGGCCATGAGAGCAAAATTGACAGAATCATAAGGTTTGCTCTTCTTTCGAGCAGTTCTACCCTCAATGAGCTCATCATCATGAAGATCGCCAATCGTCTTAGCCCACCATTTAGGCCGAAGAGTAGAAGTGCCAACATCAAAAGTAGGAGGTGCAACAGGAACATCATCATCAAACAGAAGATCAGATGAATCCTGAGGAAAATCAGGTGGTGTAGCTGTGTCTGGGTGATCCTGTGGGAGAAGGAATTGGTGGAGAGGCAGGAATAGGAACAGGAACTGCTAGAGGCTTCCCAACTGGTTCCCTCCCATCAGGTGGACCTAATGGAAGACGAACACCCAAGTCTTGAGTTTTGAGAGACTGAACCTCATAATTCATAACTGGAGGAGAGCTGAAATGACCCTCGTTCCTCATCAAAGACCACATCCCGACTGAAGATGAGACGATTAGTTTTGATGTCAACCAGACGGTAGGCTGTGATTATCACTATAACCAGTGAGCATGAGCTTCTGGCTCTTGGCATCTAACTTGATGCATTTAGCATTAGGGATCTAGAAAAAAGTAGTGGAGCCAAAAACTTTGAGATGACTGATTCTGGGCTTACAGCCTAACCAGGCCTCTTCCGGAGTCTGCTTCTTGACAACCACTGTGGGAGAGCACTTGAGAAGATAGACAACAGTGTGGACTGCTTCAACCCAAAATATCTTTTGAACACTCTTGTGTTCAAGCATAGACCAGGCCATTTTGGTGATCGTGCGGTTTCTTCACTCAACGACACCATTTTGCTGAGGGGTGTAGGGTGTTGTTAATTGGCGCTTTATGCCATGTTCACAAAAATGGGAGAAGAAAGAGGAACAAAATTCTCCCCCATTGTCAGTTTTAAGAGTAACAATATGTTGACCAAACTCTTTTTCTACACCTTTGCTTTTTGACAAAGGAAATGCACCCACATTTAATTACTAAAATCGTCAACAAAAAGTAAAAAATATCTAGACCCAGTAACAGGAGTAGCCATAGGTCCACAAATATCAACATCAACCAGTTGTAATACCTTAGAAGCTCTCCAAGAGCCACCATATGAAAATGGAGTGCAATGTTTCTTCCCATCCTGACATGCTCTGCAAACTCCAAGGTTCTGAGTCTGAATCTCCGACAATCCAATGACAAGATCTTCTCGAACAAGCTGAGAAAGATAGTGCATATTTAAGTGCCCATACTGTTGATGCCAGAGTGTACTAATAGAAGAGTGATGGGCTGCCATAGCAAGCTCCTGCGAATCACCAGAGTCAACAAGTCTGTAAAGACCATGATCCTCAAGACCCACAACAACAGTAGACTGACTCTCTCGATCAATGATGCTGCACTGATGTGAACTGAATGTTACGTCTAGCCGAGGGGAATGTCTCAGAATTTGACTGACTAAGAGAATGTTGAGTTCCATTCCTGGAACATAGTACACATCAAGGAAAATCAGTTTCCTTCCTCTAGACTGTATCTGAATATTGCCTTTGTCGACAACGGTGTACTCTTCCCCCCTCCAAAAATAACTAAATCTGAGAATGGCTGAAAATCTGTGAACCAATCCCAGCGATGAGTGAAGTGGCGGGAGGCACCTAAATCAATATACCAGGCATAGGATTTAACATGATCTGCAAGTCTTTTAGCCATGAAGGTGTAAAAGGTAGACTCACCCTGCTCAGTGTGCTCCGCAGCATACGCTTGAGGTTGTGAACCAGATAGCTTGGCTTGAGAAGCTAAGTGATTACAACACTCCAACTTCATATGACCAAACTTATGGCAGTAGTTGCTTTGAATATTTTTCGTCTTCAGGCTTTCTGAAGACTAAGTAGAGGGATTCTACTAAGAAGACTGAGAGAACTAATAGTTGCTTGTGGATTTAGCTAAGAAAGCTTGTATGTTTGAGGATGAGTTGGTACCACTTCCGAATTGTTGTTTCCAGTGATCTTGCTGGAGAAGCATTATGCAGAGATCGGAGAACGAAACATTAGAATGAGTGGAAGCAATGTTGAGAGTTTCAACAAAGTTCTCATAGGAAGATGACAGACTCTTCAAGGTGATCACCACCATGTCTTCTTCTTCCATTTTGCGTCCAATGACTTCTAACTGATCTTGAATGTCCTTGATTTTATTGAGATGATCTTGCAAGGGCACCTGGTCATCCATCATGATTGTGAAAAGCATGTTCTTTAGAAAGAACGCCTGACTCCTATTAGAGGTTTCATGTAAGCCTTTGAGATGCATCCAAATTTCAATAGCTGTTTTACTGGAAGGAACCTACAGGAGCTAATCATCAGTGACCAAAAGTTTGATGAGCATAGCAGCTTCTCGATTTTGCTCATCAAATTTATCCTGCTCTTTGCCTTCTTCCTTGGGACAATTAGTCTTGCCCAAAACAATTTTGTCAAGACATTTGTACTCAAAAATCATCATCGTACGCTGCTTCCAGGTATTTTGGTTTTGCCGTTGAACTTCTGACTACCCTCAAGTAGAATATTCGTCAGAGATGTCATTGCAGAAGACTGAGGTCAAAAGTGGTTGACCAAATGGCAACACGAATATCAAGGAAAGATACGTGCAACACGTGCAAATCACGTTGTGAATAAGATTGATGTAGAAAAATAGGCACAAATTTTGAGATTGAACAAGAGATTTTTGGGCACAGATCCCAAGACAAAATTTTCAGAAGACTCAATTTTTTTTGAAAGACACCCATAAATCCTCTCGAAAAACCCACCAAGAATCTATAAGCAAAAATTGAATCTGACTGGAATAGAAGAGGGTTTTGAAAAAACCCTAGTCGGCTGTGAAGAGGTTTGCAAATTGTGCAAAAAATCTCAGCTAGAGGTAGAGACGTGTAAGAACAGCTTCGGGAGAGACGCAACGACTAGAAAAACGGGCGTGTGCAAAAAAATGGGCTGTGGATGAACAAGAGCAGAGAATCCCGTCAATGCAAAAACGCATAGGTAATCTGAAAAAAACGAGCCCTTAAAGAGTGCAGACGTTGCGTGAGACAGGAAACTGGTTAGAAGCAAACACTATGAGCAGAAAAAGGTTGAAAATGACCTTAGAAAGGTAGCAAACAGGTTGTCTTGCAGAGGATTCACCTAGAAAGGGTTGCAGACAAAAAACGAGAGTTGTTTGTAGGAAAATGACAAGTGTTCAGGCAACCATGAGCAAAAAATGCAAAAACGTGTTGAAATGTTGAAAAATGATCAAGAAAAAATGGTCGTGGAGGGAGAGACGACCAGATATCTGGTCATGCGAACACAAAAAACAAAGGAGTTTTGGGTTCACGAGAGATTAACAGGAAGCCATGAAAAGAGAAAAATAACCCACAAAACTCTGCAAGAAAAAATCCTAATTGCGAGTAAGAGAGCCCACGAGTTGCAAAGAAAAAAAATTGAAAAAATTAAGAATGAATAATTTCATAAAGAAATTATAAAAAATTTCGAAAAAAATTCAACTTAGCTTTGATACCATATTACACAAGTAATTTGGTAAGATATTGGATGGATTAATGAATGAGCAAGACACCCATATATAGTTTACAAAGATGACGTTATTAGTTCTAATAACGAAAGAATATTAGAAACATTCTAATATTTACAAGATACACAATATTGACCATTAAAAGAATAATAAGTAAGATATTCAGAGATATTATTCTAATACCCATATATGCTAAAATGGGGCTCAAATGAGCACCTAATTAAGGGTGTTTACTTTTTAGGACTATACAACTACATTCTTGGACCCTCTTCAATACTCTTACTAGAGGGTTAAAGAGGTTGAATAGCAATGGTATTGCACTATCTGATGGTATTTAAGTGGGAGCACTTGGAATTAGGTATCTTGTCACCCAAACTCTTTAAGTTGATAAAACTAGGGAAGGTTTATAAGAAGACACTAAACAGTGTTGAGCATAATGCATTTCCACCTAAGAAGTTGACAACAAAACTTATTGTGGAGGCCCATAATGCTTCCAACTTAGATGATGGTAAAAGGAGATAGGTTGTTAACCTAATGAGAAGATGAGATTGTCAAGGTCGCTAATGACATTGTGCATGATGAAGGAATTGAAGACATTGTCAATGAGGAGGATTTAGATATCGCCAATAAAGCAGTCAAGCTAGTAGCTGAGAAGTGATCAGTCACGTAATGCTTCTCAGAAATAAAGCTTCCATAGGAATGTCTCCTACCTTTTCTTTAACTCCTAATGTTTTACATGTTTGTCTAGTAGGTGGTTGGTAGTGCAAGCAAACAATTGATAAGTTCCATAATTCCATTCGCATGTGTTGTTAGAATCTACCAGTGAGACTTGCTCCTTCTAGGGTTGTCACCCTTGTGATAGTCACTACCCAAGTGTAAAAGTTTGATTGTGCAAACGTATCAATTCCCTTGAGGAATTCCATTTTCATGTAGCTTGCATGTCTAGTTCACAAGCACTTTGCATGTGCTTGGCCTTATCCTTATATTTTTTTTCCAGCCTCCTGTAAATATATTTCACATCCCAAGTGATGTTGCATATCAAAATTTTGGCTGCTAATTCTCATGTTTCTCAATCTCTACACGTGTGTATTTTCGTATCAATTCGCTTCAGAGCCTCCATGAGGCATACAAATGAGATTCTAGGCTTACAAAGCCCGATTTTAGTCTCTTGTATGGGTGCTTCCTTTCTTGTTTATGTTCTCATCTTCTTACAATCTCTTCTTTATATCTTCCATTCTTGTTTTATGCTTTCACAACTAGTTGGATTTTCCCATTATTGCCTTGTCAATCCTGCATTATTAGAGTTTTGAAATATGATTGGGGTCTAGGTTTTCTAGGGGCTATTATATAGAAAAGTAAAATCCCAAATGGTGACCCACACTCTTCTTATCTTCACCAATGACATATTTGTTTTCATTGGACCTGTTCAATTTTATTACCCTTAGATTTACTGAACATTGTAAATATGGAACTGCATTGTTTGATTTCTGGTTCAAAGAGTACACCGTGACCTGCATTGTATTCATCTTCTGCTACTTATGTGACTGCAAATCTCTTGGTAACAAACAGCCACCTTAATATTGTGATTGTGGCCTCTATTCTTCATCATGGCATAGACTTATTAAAGCATTTGAACCCAGTTTGTGGAAATTGAATTCCATAGATTGTGTGCCTCTTTGTGGTCTACTTACCACTATGAGGTGCATCCTCATACTTAGGTCATTAACTCTCAGAAATGTTGGCAAAACTGCTGAAAATCTAAATTTTCGTTTAGAATTTTCAAGAACTAACACATTTCGGTAAAGGAGTGGCTGTTATACTACCGAGGGAGGACAACTGGACTCACTGATTTAGATTGTTAGGGGATGAATTGATTGTTTTAGTATGTTCACCTAAGTTGATGAGAAGTAAAATGTTAAGAGGTGAATTGCTTTTCAAAACCAGATTTTTTAAAACAGGGAAAATTAGATTATATGGACAAGGTTCAAAGGTGTGCATTTCTGTCTAAATCAAAAGCAAAGTGGAAAAGTAAAATGACATGCAAAAAAAATGTGGCTCTCTAAGTGGATGATTTTTTTAAAAGGATATTCCCCAACTCTAGAGGATAGTTTAGTAGAGATGAATGCAATTTAAAGGAGAACAAATATATGAACCCCCCTGCCAGCCCTCTCCCCCCGCAAAGAAAAATCAGGACATGCATTAGAAGGACTTAGTCTCATTCAATGATGGCGTTTAACTAAACATTTTAATCATAAAATCTTTTGTCCTCATGATACTATTATTTTTGGTAGTGATAATTATTAGTTACACTCTAGATTGTGTAGAAAAAATGTAACCAAATACAATTACAGCACACAATTCTATGCAAAATCAAAATATTGGGAAAAAGGACAGTTTCAAGTTCTAATCTAGCTTTGTCCTTGTTAATCCTGTTAATGTTTTCAGATTATAGCAAGGAATATACAATCTATAGAGGTCTTTCAAATACTAAAACACAGGATATAATAAATATTCTCAAGTAAAGAAAGATAATACCCGGATTTGAAGGTCTGAATTTATCCTTTTGTTGGCTTCAAATCTGCACTTTGTATTCTTCAAATTAGTCCCTCAATGTTGTACTCAATGACTGTTATGAATCAGCTCTTGAAGGTCTTCAATTCGCTCTTCTAGGGCTGCTCCAATTTGCCCTAGTTCGCCCTTCTTGATCTGCCTTAATTTGCCCTTTTAGGGTGCTCTAATTCTTCCCTAATTTCGACCTTTAGGGCTGTTTAAATTGTCCTTGAATTCTGCCCTAGTTTTCTTGCTCTTAGTAGCCTCCTATCTGCTCTTTAATTCACTATCAAGGTCTGCTCTAGATTGGTATAGTTCGCACTTCAATATCTGCTCTAGTTCGCTCTAAGGATCTGCTCTTCTTCTTCCAATTCGAATCTTGAATTTCGCTTCTAAGTAATCTGAAATAAATCGCTCAAGTAGAGGATGAAAATGATTAAGAATATACAATTGCAGTTCTGCTCAAGTACTTATCACATTATGTTTTCGGTGAGTTCCTTGATCCCGCACATTCATACAATTAGAATGCAAAAAGAAAGGAGTTTATACTGCAAAACCAGGTTTAAGTGAGCCCATGATTAAACTCCCTCTTAAGTCAAGCACTAAGGTGGGTTTCATTCTATAGAACCGCATAGGGACAAATTGTTAGTATGCCCATGATTCATATTATTCATGAATGTTTAAAATCATACCAGGTTATGATCTCTCGGGCCTGTGCCACTCAAGATGATCTACTCCCTCTAGAACAATATGGTGAGAGGTTTATATAGATCCTATCTTCTCCCTTTGAAGCTTAGATTTACCTTATAATGTCCACAAGGTTAGACTCCCTTTCAATGTATGTTTCCAGATATTTTGTAATTTACCCTAAGAAGGTCAATCGTATAGTTTCAAAACATGCAAGAATATATTGACACAATTTTACCCATATCTTTCTAGCCAAATATGAGATGGTTTCACAACATAGGAGCCAATCAAAATATTAGGCGTAGAATCTTAGATCTTGATGCAAATCAAAACCCTCATAAAATGTAATAAGATGTAAAGTCAAATTACTATTTGAGCCAAACCCCGGTTGCCATAGTATTTCTTAATTTTGAAAGAGTTAGACTGAATTCCTAAATAAGAAAAAATGGATCTTTTACTCTACCTAGGCTCTGATACCATGTTAATGTTTCAAGATTATAGCAAGGAATATACAATCTATAGAGGTCTTTCAAATACTAAAACACAGGATATAATAAATATTCTCAAGTAAAGAAAGATAATACCCGGATTTGAAGGTCTGAATTATCCTTTTGTTGGCTTCAAATCTGCACTTTGTATTCTTCAAATTAGTCCCTCAATGTTGTACGCAATGACTGTTATGAATTAGCTCTTGAAGGTCTTCAATTCGCTTTTCTAGGGCTGCTCCAATTTGCCCTAGTTCGCCCTTCTTGATCTGCCTTAATTTGCCCTTTTAGGGTGCTCTAATTCTGCCCTAATTCGACCTTTAGGGCTGCTTAAATTGTTCTTGAATTCTGCCCTAGTTTTCTTGCTCTTAGTAGCCTCCAATCTGCTCTTTAATTCACTATCATGGTCTGCTCCAGATTGGTATAGTTCGCACTTCAATATCTGCTCTAGTTCGCTCTAAGGATCTGCTCTTCTTCCAATTCGAACTTTGAATTTTGCTTCTAAGTGATCTGAAATAAATCGCTCAAGTAGAGGATGAAAATGATTAAGAATATGCAATTGCAATTCTGCTCAAGTACTTATCACATTATGTTTTCGGTGAGTTCCTTGAGCAGATCTACTCTCTTTATTTATACATAATGATGACTCTCCAAGAGTCCTAACTCTTTCCCTCAAGGACTGGCCGACTTGGTCCTTAATAATAATATATTCTTTTATATTATTTGCTCCATATTTAATTATTAAAATCAATCCTTAATAATAAATATAACCTTTTATATTTATTGTTATTATCCAACCGATTTTATCATAATTAAATATATCAATAATATATTCAATATATTAATTATTATTATTGCCACTTTGTCCAATGTGTTGATCTTTGCCGTAAAGGCCAAAACATTAAGAAATCCAACTATGAAATAGTTGAAAAACATGAGTTCAATTTGGCATACTTGCTTCACCAGTTACTGCCTCGATTATTTTGAGCTGTTTTAGCAACTTGGAAATTAAATCAAAGAAAAAATTCAAGAATTCCCTCCTGAGTAGTGTTGTGAGGTTTTAACACCATCGCCCCATCGCAAATGGGGACCCCCCTCTTTTGCAAGTGGTAGGAGTAGTGCTCTTAGGTAGTCTTTGTTGGCAGTAGTTTTCAAGTCCTTAGGTCCGGCAAGTGAAGTTCGAGAGTTGGTTTTGGGCAATTTTGGCCTACTGGGAAGTCAAGTCTGTCTGGAACATGGGCGAGAGTTGTGCTAAATCTTTCAGGAATATGGAATTGAAACCGAAGGATTTGCGATGAAACAAGTTTAAACCCTTTGATAATCTTGTTCCAGCTTCAATTTGATCTTAGAAAGCCGAGATAGATTGAGGAAGGTAGCTTTGCTGAAGGTGCGCTGAATCCTAAAATTTGGCTAAGTTCTGAAATATTTTAAAAACTCCCAAAATCTAGAATCTGCACCTTAACTCCTATGAAGCTGAAACCTATCTCAAACATCGTGAAAGGTATTTAATGTTATATTTGTATAAATTCTCTTGCCCCTAAACTAAAAAATTCGCTAAGTATAAAGTCTACTCTTTTCCATCCCATGGTGGATTCCGACCTCCTACAGGACAGGGGGTTGACCTATAGACCATAAAATTCTGCTCCCTCTTTGCCATGCTAGTTGTCTTCCTTCGGCAATAAAGGATGTTATTTGAAGAAGTTAGAGCGATTTCGATGAAAGGGGATGTTTTTTCGGTGACATTATCTTACCCTCTTTGGGCGGAATTGACCCATGGATAGGACAATTCCGCCATGGACTTGGTTGTCCTATACCCCATGAAATTCCGCTCCCCCCCCTTCATACGATTTTGATTGAAGTGCTAGCTTTGGTGAAAAGTGTTTGGGTGTTGAAAAGGCAGGTTTCGGTCCAAGGAAGGAGAACATTCCTTGTCCTCCTTGGGCAGAATTGTCCCATGTATGGGACAATTCCGCCCTCTTTCTTTATTCCTACTTGATGCAAGTCGGCTACCCCAAGCAAAATAAAAAATTAAACCAAGCAAAGTCGTCCCCAACCAAACAGCAAACCACAAACAATTAAATTAAATGCAAAGTCGGCCTTAGGGAGGGGGATATTTCATGTTTTATTTGACCAATGATAATCCAAGTCGGCCTCCTAGGGAAGTGTGAACAGCAAGGTATATAAAGGAGGAGATTTTGGATTCATTTATGTATCATTTGGCATGCGTTTTCTTTCTCAGCAGAGCAGGGCAGACTTAGCAAATTTGAAGCTTGATTTTGGAGGCAAAACATTTGTAGAGCATCTTTTTCCAATCCATTTTCCAAATTCTTCAAAGGGTGAGGGGCGAATTGGAGCAGCATCTTCATAAAGGGGTAGATAATGGGATTTGATGTTTTTTGAGAAAATTTGATAAGTGTCCCATGACTGGGCAGATTTCACCCAGTCATAGGACTGATATTGTCCCATTCACCTCAGATTTCCACTCCCTTCCTTGCATGTTTTTTGCCCTCCTTGGTGGATAGAAATTTGTTTTAAAGAAGTTTGGAGCTTTGGTAGAGGGAGGAAGTGTCGTTTTGGGGGAGGTTGTCTTATCCTTCCTTGGGCGGAATTGTCCCATGGATAGGACAATTCCGCCCAAGGGTGCTGCTGCCTTCTTTCCCTCCTTCCCTAGCCTCCCTCGCCCTTGGTGTTTGAAAACAAAGTGTTTGGAAGAAGGCAGCAAAGGTAAGTTTCAGCGGGATTTAATCTTTGAAGTCAGCAAGCATTGGGAGCAAGGTTTGAAGTGTTCGTATGTCCCATGACTGAGCGGATTCCGCCCAGTCATAGGAGTGATTGTCCTATATGCTTTGGAATTCCGCTCCCCTTGGGAGCCTTGGGAAGAAGTGATTTAGGTGTCCAAGGGGGCAGATCTTGGTGCCAAGAGAGGGAGAAGTCCTCCCCCTTCTTGGGCGGAATTGTCCTATCTATAGGACAATTCCGCCCACATTCACTTCCCACTTCAAACAAGCAAGTCGGCCCCCTTTTCAAGACATTAGCATTTGAGCAATGGTTCAAGTTGTCCCCCCTTTACATACAAGCAAATAATTAATTAAAGATGCTAAGTCGGCCTTCAAAGAGGAGCGTTTAATGATTTATTTTGAGCAAAAAAAGGATGCAAGTCGGCCCTCTTGGAGAGATGGGGTGAAAAGCATATATATGGAAGGAGATTTCAAGTCATTTTAGCATCAGATCAGCATGCGATCTCTCTTGGAAGGAGCAGACCAGATTGAGGAAGTTGAAATTCGTTTTTTTGGAGCCAATTGGTGGAAGACCTTTCCAATTTCATTTTCCCAACTTCTTCATGGAAGGGAGGCAGATTAGAACATCATTTTGAGCAAAGAGGGGCATGCTGGTATAAAATCTCAGATTTTCTGAGAGGTTGGGGTCTGATTGCCTTCAAATTTTGTTCTTTGGTGAAGGATTGTATGTGTGTGGGGGGGATGTTTTCGAATTCTTTCCCTTTCTCTCCTTTTCCTTTCACCATAATGGATCAAAATCTTAGTTCTGGTCACGAAGAAATCCAATTCAAGGCAATCAAACATCAACTTCTAATTCTAAGATTCCATTTTCTTTATTATAGCTCATGGTTTGATCATTTGAACATTTTGATGGGGAAATGGCATGGCAAAGCATATATATAGAGGAATTTCAATTCATCCCTATACCCAATTGCAGGCGAATTTCCTCCAGACTGAATGCAGATTAATATTATAACAGAATCGGACTGGGAAGCAAATCAGACATTGGGAGTGTTATCGAGTTCATCTCTCTAGCACTTCTTTGGTAGGAGTGGTTGACATGATTTTCTTCAAGCAACAAGAAGAAGTTGGCATTCACTTCAAGGACCAGAATCTCAGAATTTTACTTAGGGAAAGCTCCAGGTTTGTACAAGGTCTGATTTCAAAGGCAAGCAGCAAAGGAAGAGTTGATAGGATTTCCTATTCTTTGATTTTCCCATCCTTCTCCACATTAAAATCTTAGTTTTTGCAGGCATTGAGGATGCTAAAATTCAAAATCAGAATTCGATCTTGTCATAATGGTGATTGTTTTGGCTATTAAATTAAGTGGTGTGGCATCTTTGAACCTTGTAAGAGTAATTCATGGTAGAGGAAACGTGTGGAAATCTGGAAATGAAATCATGCTTAAAAGTTTTAATCCTACTTCATTGGGCTCATCCAAAGAATTTAGTTCCTAATTTCCTATTCTCAGATTTGTGGCATCTTGAACAAAGATAAGTAAGACATGTTTCCTTGATATTTTGCAGGCTAAGGGAGATGTTCGAGACTCCAAGGGGATGTTCCAGATTTCAAGTTCAAGGACTCCACGAGGGAAAGGAAAGACAACCAAAGCAAAAGGTGGGGGTGAAGTAGAAAGAAGCTACTTTCTTTGGAGAGCAAATCCTAGAACAACTTAGAAAGATCAAAGCAAGGGTGGTATCCACATCTTCCATCGTCACGCCAACAAGTGAAGACTTCAAGCTCATGCTCGAGCAATCCAAATGAGATGAATATTCAAGTCAAGAAATCGGAATTCAAGGAGGTGAATAAAGGGATGCCCCAAGGTTTGAGTTCAAAGATCACAAGTGGGAAGGAAGTTCACATCAGGTTACCGAAGGACAAGACATCAAGGCTATTCGAATTGAGATCAAGTTGGGATTCAAGATCGAGATCAGAGGGACAAGTCCAAGCACTTGAAGGAATTTTCAAGTTCGAGGATGTCAATCCAAATCATGGCAATGAGAAGATTTCCAAGAGTGAAAGATGGAAGAGTTGAGAAGATGAAGCAATTTGGGAACATGTCATCCCATCAATCCTCGAGAATTTGATAGTTTCGGAAGAGTTAATCAAAGTTAGAAATGTTGAGTATCAAGAGATATCTTCTCTTCACAATCAGAGCTACAAGATAAGGACGATGAGGTGGCACCTAGTTGTCTCCAACAATCGGAAAATCCAGATTTCAAACACAAGCAATCACAACACGCCAAGTGTCCTATTTTTCTCATTGGTTGAGAAATCTTTGTAATTTTCTTATTGGCCCATGATTTGGTGCCCTCATGTAATTGGTTGAAAATGTGGCAACCCTAATTAGGGTTTATAGGATTGAATCTCGACCCTTGATTTCAAATGAATCTTGGCCCTTCATTGTAATTGGACATCTATAAAAGGCCAAGGCCTTCTCATTTGTAAAGGTTAAGTTGGTTAGCTAGTTAGAGATTCAAGAGCTAAGGAGCATTAGATTAGAGTAGGAGAGAAGATAGAGTAGAGTAGGCTAGCCAAGAAAGACTTGATCAAATTGTTGATATAATACTACCAAAATTATTCCTTCTTTCATTGTTGGTTTTCATGGTGAATGTATGTGACGTTTGGAGTATTTCCTGGTTTCTTCAATTTCTTACTTGGAGTCGATTTATTTCCATGTTGAAGTAGTTAGTTGGATGAAAGTAATTGTGGATGTTTTCTTGTATGACTCAAGTATACTAGGCCATTAGCCTCCTTGTTGATTGTGAGGAAGCCTTATGTGGTAAGCTAGTCATCGCACTTAAGTTCAATTGCATTGGATCCTTAGCTTGTACTTCCAAGTTGGATTAGGGAGAAGGTGTTGATATGAAAACTATTTGAGATCCTTAGAAGCTTGCATTAGGTGAAGTTGAGGTCGCTGACAAGATTCCACTTGGTAGAGTCCAAGTCATCCATGATTCCTTGCTTTCCTAGTTAGGAGTAGGAGTAGGAGTCAAGCCAAAGTTAGCAAGTTTAAGTTGTTGAAATGAAAGTTTGAGAGAAGCTATATTTTCATTGCACATTGTGAAGCTAAATCATTAGAGGTGCAAGAGTTGATATCCATTGAATGAATAGCGTAAGTCCCCCTAAGTGATTACCACCAAATCACATTATTTCACTGAGTGAGTATCCACAATTAAAGGAGCCTTGAAGTCATTTCATGATCTTACGTTGCAAGCTTAGCATGCAAGATGACCTTATATCAAGAGAGGATTGAATGTTTGGTGTTTCATCTCGAAACATTGGATATTTGATTCTGCATGTGTAGTGGAACAAAACTCACATCAACAATTAGCAAAAACATTCTTCTTCATTTAACTGATTAAATGAGGATTTTCTTTTTTAAATAGGGGAAGATCCGATTTAACTTGTATTTTGAACATGTTACCGCAGTGTGCGATGTGATTGGCATATGAAATAAAGAGATTCGTGGTTGAATGAATTTTCATTAAAAAATTGGCAAATTAATCATACATTCCTTCATGTTGCATTTTACTCCTCTATCTAGTATCCATTTCTATTTCTATATTTAAAGCAAGTATTAGCTTTTTAAAATAGTACAGCAAAAAACATTTGGCATCATTGTCTTAAAACAAATCAGGTCAGATATAAGAGATTAATGCACCTAGATCCAAATAAAGGTGGGAAAAGGCCACAATGTGAGCAAGATCAACAGATCATGCAATCTCTTAGATTGATAGAGAAAAGAGAATAAAGAAAAATACTAAGGGAAATAGCCGAAGACACCCTAAGGATATTTCAAAGTCGGAAACCATCCTAAGGAAGAAGTTGAAGTTGGAGTGTGAGCTGTAGCTAGAGACATAGTTGGAAAAACAATACATATTTCCACAAAGAATCATGCAAGGGAAAAGTGGGAGGAGATAACAAGTCACTTACCACTACTCAACAAAGTGTGTGTTGATCTTTATAACCAAGTAGAAAAGTCGAACAACCAACATTAGATGAGGAAGAATGAGAGAAAGAACCCAAATATTCCTTGATAGGAGTGTAGTGGAGTAACCTTTAATGCATCAAAGAGTTGTTGATTGAAGAAGAATTGTAATTGAAGGAATCAAGCCAAAAATCCAAGGCCAAGAGCATATGCAAGAGAACTTGTGGCAACATGAGTGTTTAGAACACTGAAGGAGAATGAGTTGAGGATTTTTCGTATAGCTGAAAGTGCACGAAAAGCACTAGAATGTACGAGTCAAGAGTCTCCAATGAGTAATTTCTAGGCACTAGGGTTGCATGAGAAGAAAAATATGGTGACTCTACCATCAAGCCCTAGCTTTGAGAGGTAGGAACAATTCATGTTCATAGGCAATGGATTAGAAGATCTAGTGAGGCATCACAAGACCTGTGAAACAATTTTGGTATTGAACACCCAAGATGGTAGAGCATATTACTATGGTCTTTTCTAGCCACCTCATTGGCTACAATATTGCCCAACCACCTAGCACGGTGAGCCATTGAGTGGTATGCAAAGATTGAAGCACCTCCCCAAACACATGGTAGAGATTAAAGAAGGCCTTCGAGGGAGAGTTCAAATTGGATCAAGATGATAATAAAATAGTAACAGAAATTTGCAATACAGCGTAAGTACAAATGTAAGAGCTTATCATTGTAGGCTCAAGGAACTCCTAATAAAATTAGAAAGAGAATCAGCTGATAGTCTCCAGAAAATATGGTTCATTGAAGATCATGTTCCTTCATCAAGGACAAAGATGAAGATAGTATAACCTTCTTCCTATGCAAATGCCTACAATCAGGTAATGGACATAGAGAGTGAAAACAAAATGTTCTCTTGTGATAAAAGGATAAGAAGATTATGAAAGTTCAGATGACAGCAACAATAATGAATCTAGAACCATACAAGCCTTGAGAAGGAATATGATGTGGATGATGGAAGAATTAATGTTAGAAAAAGAAACTAGTAGAGAAAACAAAGGGTTGTGGTGTATAGAATGCAAAGATGAAGGTAACATAAAAAATAATTGCCCTAGAAAAATATTTGTGATATTTGTTGGGTTATGACTCATGAGTCATTCAACCAAAGAGTACCCAACAATTTGATGAGTAGGAGTACACAAATTCTCTTCACACAAGGAGAACAATCCACTCCGCCTAGCACTCCATCAAAGATGCATAATAATGCATCTCTAGGAAGCTAGCAAAATCATAGAATGGGAAGTCAGACTTGGATGCAATATAACTCTAAAGGTTGTCCAATTGTATAATGTTGACAATGCTATAAATTGTGGACATTTTGCAAGAAACTGCCAAAAGAACGCTATGGGATTACTATGCAAATAGTGTGGACATAGAGACTATGAAGACATTGGATATCTAAAGAAAAAGGCTAGTATCAACATGATTGACACAGAAAGACAAAATGAAGTATTGGCCGTGCTTGAGCCCAAGAAAAAAAGGTTATTTACTTGGACCCGTATACATAAAAAGAAAGACTTTGTGAAGCAAGAATTGAAGTGGAGAATGCTATGGCTAACAAATATTGCCACTCAAATGCAAATGGAAGTATGTTAACAAATCAATTACAATTCGCTGCAAATATTACAAGGCAAGTACTTCAAACTTCCACACTAGTTAAAGTAGTGGATTTATTTCAAGTATTTCTAAGCTTTGAAATGTTATGATCAATACTGCATGTAGAAAGAATGAGACAGTGCATGACATGGCCCAATCATAGTCTAGAGAGAATGAAGATCTAATAATCTAATCCCCATTTTTAGGAGACCAAGTGACCAATCCTTTGTTATTGAAACCTAACATAGCAAAGAATCGGCAGTCGTGCACATGGAGATCACTGGAAGGTATTTCACTAATGCAATTGCTGACTGGTTTTGGTGTGAATGTACTCCTAGAAGACATTTGGAGAAGTGCAGGCAAGCCAACCATTTGGCATCTAACTTTTCAACTAGTGGGTGTTGATCAGCGAGGAATCATAGTGCTCGGAGTTTTCATGGCTCTAAAGATAATCATTGGAACTCAAAATGTTCTATTAATTTTTGTGGTAATCTCAATAAGGAGAAAAGTTTATGATGCATTGTTGGGTCAAGTTCAGTTGGTAGCAGAAAAAACCAACCACAACTGAAAAATAACACTACATTGAAAACAATGATCAGGAATGCATAATTGACTTTAAAAAACAAGTAATAAGTGAGGAAGCAACTTCCATAGATTCCTTAGATTTATCAGATTCAGACTTTGAAGAAGAATAGGTAGAGAAGAAAGATCAAGGATAATTGGATCCAAACGGCAAATAAATTTTGAAATTGCAGTTATGTTCAAAGGATGGAATGCATTATCTGTGTTCTGTTTCATCGGTAAATGGAGGACTATGAAGAATTTCCATCAAATTATAATTTATTATAGCCGTGGAGATCACTGAAGAGAAGCCAGTGAAAAATAATGTTGAAGAGCTGGATAGCTTATGCATGTTGGACACAGTACAAGATTTGTAAAAGTTGGTAGTTCCAGCAGAGGCACCCCCCGATCTACTAAAAATTTCAAAATTAATGAAGTTACATCTCAAATAACAATATTAAAAACAAATTGACATGATATAGTCAACATACAATTATATTTTGCTCATATGATTATATCCAACAATGTATTTATCATTTGTTGACTTTCATGTAGTTATAGGAATCAGCCAGTGACTCTAGTGTTCCACTTGACAACATTGAATCATTTAAATAGCCTTTGTGCAGTCAAGAAAAGCATTCTAGCCCTTGGATGACCATCTCTAGACTACTTCTATAATAAGTTCATGTGTGAATAAAGATATACTTTTACTTTATCTGATGTGCGTTGTTATTTCTGTCATTAATTCAAGTATTAGTTTTATTAGATGGTAAAGCAGCAAACACTCGCCCCTCTCCCTCCTTTTTTCAAAGAGTGCTACCAAGCCCTTGGATTTTTTTATTTTCCAGAATTGAGAGGTTTGGTGTTACTCACCTCTTAATTTAACTTTAAAATGACGTTGTGAAAGCAAGAAGTTCATGAAATCCCTACTATAGAAGGAGGGGATCTATTATTCCTAGGAGAGCTTAACTTTCTAGCAAAAATCATCCTTATGCCTCTCCCGTCCATTATTACAAGAAAGTGCTGTTATTTGTGAGATCAAGTTTTACTCTGCCAAAATTGAAGGCATTGTTTTAGAAAGCGAGTTGTGACATTAAGATGGCATTTTATCATGTATACATGACAAAGGCAAAACAAGCAAAATACAAGAAGGAAAAACTACATGACAAAGGCAAAACAAGCAAAATACAAGAAGAAAAAACTATGTATAACAATCATATGAATTTAATTCTTCTCATGTCAATGTCTATAGTTATACTATAGCCAAATCCTTTGTGAATTGATCTAAAATTTTGTAAGAAGAGCCTTATGCCAAGACTAACAATATCCCCAGTGGTATATAACATCATCCAATCTTTCAATAGAGTTTCTCACCGAATGCTTCCTCAACCTACTATTCTTAGTAATTTTCACTGTTCCACAAGGCTTGTTAAATAAAAAGAAACCAATGGATAACTTAGTAAATTTCTCTACCTGGAGATCTGTTAATCAGAAATTTCAAAATCCTACAATACAGTCTCCTTATAACTCTATAGAACAAGCAAGCATACATTCAAAGGCAAGAAACCTTGAAAGAATGGTATATGCCATAAGCACAAGAGATATGAGACTACATGCCTACACCTTGAGAAGACGTGGCAGGCCTTGGGAAAAAGGCACATATTCACTGATCAGGGTCCATATCCAGTGGTATGCAATTCGGTGTATCCATCAGTTAAGTTGTCATGTCTGCGCTAGAGGTCATTAAGCCCTTAACATTCATACCTATACACCTTACTGCCTTGTATTTACATATCATGTTTAGCTTACAACCATGCCTCATGAATCCATAAACATAGAACATTAGGAATAATAGAATCAGACAAACAATTTGAAACAATAAAAAATTACATAAAAAGTCAACACTCAAGGGTACAAAGTAAATCAAGGGCCAAATAAGTCAAGTTTCTTACAAGGCTCATCAAGATTGGAATCATGTATAGTAATGAGCAACCAATTCCTCGCTATCTTCAAACAGAACTATATCCGGGTTGAATCTTTCCAAAATAGCAGAAATAAACCATAAAAAAATCCAGCATCCCTCCTTATACAAACCCAAATAATGCTCCAAATCTACAAGCTTTTTCAAATCAATCACTGGCTTTTATAGGATTGATGCCACATCTGTTTCTTAACTTTATATGTGCTGCTTCTGTAATTAAGATGTTTAAGTTATGACCAATTGATTATGAATTCCTTGGAGAGATTTTTCTTTTAATTTGATACATTACCATGCGTCAAGTAGGCACAGTATTCTGTTGGCAGACTCTAGGTTAACTTTTTAACCAGTTTGTCCACACATGTGATAACATAGATCAAAGAAATTTTATTTTGCAACTCCCTAAATGGCTTCTGATCCTCCAGTAGGATTCTTTTCAAATATTCTAGCTTCTTGTTTCTGTCCATACATCATGGACCATTTCAGGACAATGGAGCAATTCGAGTGACATTTTGATATAAATAATAAAATAGCCATTCTTTATATCCATCAAATGTTGCAACTTCTTGTAAGCTGTGTGTTTAGAAGCTTTTAAAACACATAAAAAATGAGCTCTCTTAATAAATCATAGAAGTTAATGTTTTGTAGAGCAATTAAAAGGAAATTATAGTCCCTTATTCCACAAGAGCTAAAAGAAAAACAGTAAGTGAAAAGTCTTAATCATGTATCTAACTAAAGCAAGGCTAGTAAACTGATGTATAGTTTCATTCAAGTCCCACAATTCACCTTAAAGAGAAGTTTGTGCTGAAGCTGTTCTTAAAGGAGGCCTGAAGTGAAAACCGATGAGTTGTTACCAAGATTGAAACATGCTAAACTATTTACTTTTTGAAACAAAAAGGGTTAATATGTGCTATATTCATGAGATGGATGTGCTGTAACCATAAGCATTGCTTCCCACTATTATTTAGCAATGGATGTTAGGAAATAAATGGAGCGTATCTCTACAACTGCTTTCCATTTTTTTATAACCTGAACAATCTAGTTATATATTTCATTGCAACGAATATGTACAAGATCCCCATTTAGATATCCACCATTGCCAAATACTTTTTCTAGAAAAGTTCTGGGTCAAGCTGCCTCTTGCATGCTCTGTAAAGTAACTTAGTTCACTGATTTCAGTATCCACCATTACACATATGAAGCGGCTTGTTTTGGCTAGTTCACTACTTGTAGGAACCATGCCATGAAATGTACACTTTCCTATTCATGAAATAGGGCAACGTTATATTAGATTACCCTTTTGTGGTTCAAGAAATATGGTGGCTAATTTTCGCATAGTTGTGAGATTTGATAATTAGAAAACTAGATTGAAACTTAATAATAATTTTTAATTGAAATTTTGTTCCATGTTACAGGTAGTATCTGTTGCTGCATTTAATGGAGGTGGTGCACTCAATGTTATTCCAGATTCTGTTACTATTGGTGGTACATTTCGGGCTTTCTCAAATGATAGCTTTTACAAACTCAGACAGAGAATAGAAGAGGTGTGTGCTCATGATATCACTCTCAACAACAATTTGTGTAGAATCCTACAAGTCTAAGTCTGTATTTTGTTGCAACTAGCTTTGGAAGACCTGTCCAAACTGGTTATTTTGTGCAATATCTTATTGTTTCCAAAAACTTTATTGTTTCCTAGTTTTTACAGATCAGCAATGAATGCAATGATTGCTGAAATATGCTAATGCATGCGTTTAGTGAATAATTTGATTTCGAAATTTGGCCCAAGCTTCAATAATGTCTTTACTTTGTTTCTAATATGGATCTGATTGATCTTGTGATAACAGGTTATTTTAGGGCAAGCTGCTGTCCATAGGTGCACTGCAGTTGTAGATTTCTTTGAAAAGGAAGATCAATTTTATCCTCCAACTGTCAATGACAAAACTATGAACAATCATGTATTCAGAGTTGCTGCTGATATTGTAGGTCTGCAGAATATAAAGTTAGTGGCCCCAATGATGGGAGCAGAAGACTTTGCTTTCTACACAGAAGTTATTCCCGCTGCATTCTTTTATATAGGAATGAGGAATGAGACAATTGGATCAATTCATTCAGGACATTCCCCTTACTTTATGATTGATGAAAATGTTCTCCCAATTGGTGCTGCAATGCATGCTGCAATAGCAGAAAGATACCTTAATGAACATAAAACAAGGACTAAACAGTTTAGCTAGTCCAATGGAATCATGTTTAATGCCATTTTGTATAGTTTTTTCTCTAAATGAAAGGTGGATCTTAGAGATGCTGTTTCTGAGTTCCAACTACAGAAACTAGTGCACCAATCAGTTTTCAGATTTCATTGGATGTGTACAAGTTCATAACTGATTTGAGAATCCAGATTGATATAGATTAAACATCTTCTTAGTAATCTGAGATAATTCACCCGATGAAAAAAGTCTTCTCCTTGGTAACTAGTTTCATTTGGAACTGTTAAATGTTATCCTAACGTCTCAGATTATGGTCAGTTTGTCAGTTACCCTTTGTAGTTATCCAAGATTCCAAATACAGGCTATAATTGAAGAATGTATAGTTGCAGCTGTCTGGATTCAATTTCCCAATGAAGTTTACTATTTGGGCTACCTTATATGTTTTTTAAAATCGTTTTTCTCATAAAGCTGATTATGTATAATAAATGCAATGAATAGATAGCGGAAAGTACAATGGTCACAGCCTGTGGAGATGCTTTATTGCAAATTGGAATGGATAGTCTTATCATCTGAGCCCAATTATTTAATTCTATTAAAAAACACAAACAAGTACAGGGCATACAGTCATAAATCTTGATATGCTAAATCTGGGATTCAATTATATTCATGAGATGAATTAAGAAATACATTTGAAAATATTTTGCAAGCTTTTTGGTTCAGTGATCCAATTATTGCAAAAAACCTACTCTGTATCACCACCCCTGTTATTCCTAAAATTTGTACCCCTCCTTTTTCAGTAGTTTTACCTCTTGATCCGTGGAATGCAGTTTTTGTCATTCTTGAGTGTGTTTAATTCTTTCTTATGCTTTGTTCTTGTAGTTCAAATGTTTGTTTGAGAGTTTTCTTGGATGACTAATCCACTGATTTGCTTGAAATGCTTTCATTCCCCTTTGACTATAATCAATTTTTGGTGCCATTGCTACTATTAGTTTTGTTCAACACAGGATAAAGATGTTGATTGGGTTTAGAACAAGATTTTAGACTGGGATTTCTTAAATGGATTGTCACCACAGATTTAGTTTGCATTTAAAATATACAAAATTTTACACTCAAGGATTCATTTATTCTCTGTATTCCCTTGTTAAAGTCCATGGTTGGTGAGATTTGAGGATCGAATTGTTAGTGTTGTAGCGGCAGGAGGTATTTCCTCAAGGCAGGTTGGCAAACAATATATATATATATATATATTTGAGGATCGAATTGTTAGTGTTGTAGCGACAGGAGGTATTTCCTCAAGGCAGATATATATATTTTTTGAGGATCAAATTGTTGGTGTTGTAGCGGCAGGAGGTATTTCCTGAAGGCAGATATATATATATATATATATATATATATATTTGAGGATCAAATTGTTAGTGTTGTAGTGGCAGGAGGTATTTCCT
>MU227907.1:1381829-1399749 GCA_018584345.1 Thuja plicata
AAAAAAAAATAAAAAAAAAAAAAAAATATATATATATATATATATGAGCCGACCTAGAAAAGAGGTCGCTAAGTCTTGCTATTTAAAGAGGATCGAGTCCTCTTATTTAACAATTTTCAATTCAATTTATTATCATTGCATCTCCTTCAGTAGCATAGTATATATATATATGAGCCGACCTAGAAAAGAGGTCGCTAAGTCTTGCTATTTAAAGAGGATCGAGTCCTCTCATTTAACAATTTTCAATTCAATTTATTATCATTGCATCTCCTTTAGTAGCATAGGCCGACTCTTAGCAACAGATCCGAATTGTAAAAGAAGAATAATCATTTAAGGAGAAGTGTCTCCATTCCTTGTATTTGCACTGGTTGCATACACACACACACATGGTGGTTTTTTCTCCCTCAAGTAGGAGAGGTTACACACACACACACACACACACACACACACACACACACACACACACAGGTTGCACACACACACACACATGGTGGTTTATTCTCCCTCAAGTAGGAGAGGTTACACACACACACACACACACACACATATATATATGGTGGTTTTTTCTCCCTCAAGCAGGAGAAGTTTCCTAGGATAAATTGATGTGTTTATCTATTTCTGCTTATTTTCATTTCTAATCTAAAAATCAACATGGTATCAGAGCAGGATTAAGTAAAGATCCAATCAGATTTGTCTAAGTAGTCAAGGCAATTGATTGTCTAAGACAATTTCTCACAGAAACGAAGATGGTGAATGACGTCAAGGTAGAAGATAGGCTCGAAGGATTATCAAATTTCAACTCTTGGAAATTTAGAGTTCTCATTGTCATAGAAGAAAATGATCTAGATTTTGTGGAAAAAGATGTACCCGAGCATCCGATAATGCAAAGAAAATTCAATGGAAGAAAAATGACACGAAGATGGAAGAAAAATGATATGAAGGCTAAAAAAATCATGATAGAATCTGTGAAGGATCACCTAGTTCTGATTATCTCCAAGATAAAAACAACCAAAGAAATGTTCGAGGCTCTACAAGGATTGTGTGAGATCAACAATATCAGTAGAGCCCTTGCCTTGATATAACAACTCAATCATATAATATTGACTAAAGGGGATTTAGTCATTTATTTCTTCATGAACATTTCTGAATTGAGAGATCAGCTATGCACTACTGGAGACATAATTGAAGATAGAGACCTAGTTATGTTGGCACTGAATGGTCTTCCTCTATCTTGGGAACCGTTTATTCAAAGTATCAGTGGGAGATCTGAGTTGTCCAAGTTTGATCGTCTTCGAGCTGATTGCATTCAAGAAGAGTCCAGATTAGCAGTAAGAGGAAACGGGCGAAACTCTCATATTGAAGAAAGTCATGTCCTTGCTTCACAAACTTCTAGAAGAGAAGGAAAAAGAGGCGCTTTCAAAAGGAATAGAGACATAAAATTAGATTATGTTCCAGAACCAAAGAAGGGTCTTTCTCACATCTAATGTTACAGTTGTGACAAGTATGGTCACTATGCTTGAGATTGCATATCAAAATCTAAGCAGCTTGCTTCTTTTGCAGATATTGATGATGTGTCACCACAAAAGGAATCTAGAGACAACTCAAAAAGTTTTCTATTCTTCTCAGCTCTTTCAAGCAATGTTCCAACTGACAATGACACTTGGTTAATAGATAGTGGTGTTTCATATCACATCACAGGCTACAAAGAGAAGCTTACAGACTTGGTAGAGAAAAAGTCAAACCTGCAAGTGATAATTGGAGATGATGCTTGTTACCCCATGAAGGGAGGTGGTGTAATTCCCTGCCAGGGAACCCAGGAGAATCTAACCTAAACATGCAAATAAGTTAACAGGATAATTTTTTTAAAAATGTTTACAAACAATAATGATAACAACATGGAAGCAACACAATGAAACACATAACATACTCATTAATACAACTCGAACAAAGGTTACAAATCTCGAGGGTTCCTTGATGTAGAATTACTTAAGCAAACTAATCTACGAAGAAAAACTATCAAGAGCTAACATAAAGGATACATCAACTGAATCAAATAATACATCTCATATCACAAGACCACATATACATCTGATACCCAAGGTATACAACCGAATCAACATCTACTGCACAAGTCGCATGGTATGCAATAATACATAACAATACAATACATCCTTGAAATGATGCCAATCAATACCCACATATGGTACATGTATACAACTTATGAAACTGAACAAGTCTCCAGAAGACTAAGGAGATAGAACTGCAACAAGGATCATCCAAGCATGAAGAAGAACGTCAGATCTCAATGGTAATAAGAATCACTACTACTCGACCTCGTGGAACCAAAGGTCCACTCCCACCATGCTGAGGAGATAACATCAGACCCACACACGGGAACACAACAAGAAAGACTAAAGCAGAAGTATAAGGATAGGAAGGATCAAGACACACTGGAGATCAAAGGTCAACATAAGGGTACAACATCTAAAGATAAAGATCATACATAAATCAACCAAAAACACCAACAAGGACCAACTTACTGAAACCAAAAGGCCAAAATTCAAAACAAAATCATCAAAGGTAAAGCATGACCTATGGAGAAGACTTAGGTTACATTCTATGAGAGTGTCATCACATGGTCATATACTTGAGTTACACTGGACTGGTCTCTCTGGACCATGGACCCCCAAGCATCATCTAATTGAGTTACCCTGGACTGGTCACTCTGGACCCTAGACCCTCAACATGCTAACTAATCTTATATTTAATGTTAACCCCAAGTTTTTTATTAAATTATCACTTATTAACAAATTACGATAGGTTACCCTGGAACTGACCTCTTTGGGCCCTAGACCCCTATTGTAAGCCACTCCCCTAAGATGCACCTAATTAACCTCCCCTAAGCTCAAGGTCAAAAATACACACATAAGTCTCATAAACTGGTTCCTACTCATGCAGGAACTATTGATTCTCCATTAACCATAATAATATGAGGTACTCTTAAAATATCACGTAATAGGAGTTTATACAGACTAGGTTTGGTAAAAAGATCGAATAACTAATCTCAATCACCACAAAATAATCATACAGAACTAACTACCAATAAATTCCCAACAAGTCCTGATACAACATCATAAGGGTTAACTAGTCCCAACAGATACCCAAAAAATAATACAAATTCATAAAAGAAAGAAACACACCATCTAGTTAATAGTCATCTAGAAAACGTCATTGCATGATAAACTCAATTTCTAAAAGAATTAATACAACATAATGATAAACCAATTTATAATAAGAATTATACAAATTAGTTTACCCAATAAAATTACTAACACCATTATAATTAAATCTCCAAAAGAGTGCAATTTAATTCACTTATATACTAATTTATAAGACTACCACGTATAAATTAATCTATTTAATAATTACTAAAAATTAATATACTTACAATAAGAAAAAATCTAAAAGTAATATTATTAAATAAATATTAATATTAATCTCTAATATTAATACCTATTAATAAAATTATAAATAAAGCCACATTAAAAAAAAACACTATAAAAGAAAAGCATACTAATATTAATTAAAATACTTAAAAAAAAACTAGATTACTTTAATTAGTAAAACTTTACTTTAAAAAAAGAACTTTAATTAAAAATTAATTAAAAAAAAATAAATTTAAATAAATTTAAAAGAAAATAACTTAAAAAAAAACACTTTAATTAGTTTTTATTAAAACATTATTTTTTTGATTTTTTTAAAATTAAAAAAAAAATTAAAAATTTCAAAAAAAAATTACTGTATTTTTTTAAATTTTTTTATAAACAACTTATATATTGATTTTTCTAAAATAAATAATACATTTAAAGGGATATATATAAATACATTTATTTTCTTTGTAGAAACATAATATAAACACAAAAATTACATACATTTATGCAATAGATTTTTAAGCAATCTATTTGTTAATATTTTACAAAAACAATAAAATTTCAAAGGGAAAGATAACAAAATTTGTAAAGAACATGCAAATTACTAAAATAGGAAAATATGCAAATATTCAATTATATTGATTTATTATTTTAGCATGCAAAAGTTAACTCACTATTCTTTGTTAATCTCTAAGTTCTGTTGATGATTAGTGACCCACACTTAGTCATTTACATAGGTAGTTTTAGTTGGCTATCACTGTGGCCGAGCTAAACATTGCAGGCCGAGCTACATTGCCGAGCAAGTTTCAGATTGCCGAGTTACATTATGCTGAGCCGAGTAGAGTATTAAGTGTCGAGCGTCAGAGATGTGTTGTGCCGAGCAGAACAGTTTTCGCATACATGTCAGGATTAATTCAAACTTTGATATAAACGATTGAGGCCGACTTGTATGAGATCTAAGACGACATTTGTACGCATTTAATATTTGTTTACTGAGTTAATTCACATTTAATTGTTTTATACCATGTATAGCATGAAGCCAATCTGGAAATCAGAATGCATTGGAGGTATAAACAATAGATCTTGATCGTTGATATAGATCTCGCTACCAGATCTAAAAAGGTATAATAAGATGGCTTCTAACCCTAAAAAAGTGTGTAAGAGCAAGAGATATATAGAGAAGGGTTGTTGTTCATGAGAGATGAACAATAAGTTATTTTGAGGAGAAGCCTAGATCAAGCAGAATGTCAGAGCAGTGATAAGCAGAGTAAAGACATCAAATTAAGAGATCACAAAGATTATTGAAAATAGAAGATCCATCATCAGCATCTGAGTGCATAACGAAGGATCACTACTTGGAACATTCTAACAGGTGTATCAAGTTAAATCTCTTAACAAAGTGGTTTTAGCAGGCCGTTTCAAATCTCTTAGCCGAGTGCTTACTTTACTATAAGTTGAAATCCTTTAACAAGGTAGATTGTAATGATCTTTAGTTCTTAACATAACAGACCTTTAACCAGGTAGATTGCATATTGTAATCAAACTTTTGTAGCCCTAACAGGCACACTTTATTGCTGCAGTAGTGAAGATCTTGTGGGTATCATCCCCACCCCAGTTTTACCTATTTGGGTTACCAAAATTCTGTGTTATGAGTTACATATTTGATGTTATGGATGTTATCTGATGTTAGGTTAATTTCATATATGTATGAATGTGGATCAATTTGTTTTAAGTGGTTAAGTTTTTAAGATCTGATTCACCCCCCCCTCTCAGTATCTTGCTTTCCCATTCTTGTACTTCCTACAATTGGTATCAGAGCACAGTTCACCAACAAAAGCTTTGAATTAGCTTGTGAGTACAAATCTTGAGATGGAGGTTTACAAGTTGGGAAAAGTCATTGAGAATCAGAAGATTGAGATCCAGCTAGGATTACATCAGCTTGAGATAGCAAGACAAGAATTGAAGAAATCCTTGACGACTAGGAAAGATTTGGCCCAACAAATGAATGATACTCATTACCAGGAAGATGACACTGCAAATCTATTTCAGAATGAAGATTCTATTGAGAGCGATGCAGCAATTGCAATTCTACTAGAAAAGAACAATGCACTGTGTGAAGAAGTTAGAAACCTGAAAAGAGAACAAGGAATGCATACAGTAAGACTATGTGAAGTATTGGAACAAAAGAAGAAAGCTGAAGATGACAAAACTATGGAAAAAGAAGACAAAAGAGTGATATCTGTCAGACTTGATGAAAGGACACATGATGTATAGATAATGACAATCAATCAGGTTGACATGGCAAATCAACTGCTACTTGCAAATCAAGAGATTAGTAGGAAAGATATGGAAATGATAAATTTGAGGTCTGAGAACAATCAATTGAAAGATGACTTGAGATCTGAGAAGGAACTTAATGAAAGGTTGAACAAACCCAATGAAGCTTTGACTCATTTTGAGAATATGATGGAAGCATCAAGAAGGTCAAAAGATTCTTCTAGATTAGGTCACACTGAACCAAAGACATCTGCTAAGAAAGGAGAATCATCTAAGAATGGTGAAAGGAGGAATGCAAAGACAAAGCACAACAAACCTATTTGCCACCACTGTGGAAAACCAGGTCATACAGAAAACATTTGCAAGCAAGAAAGGTAAGTCCAATCCTAAATCTAAGTTCAATGGTTATTGTTTTAATTGCAAGAAATTTGGACATAAAGAAAATGAATGTTGGGCTGAAGCAAGTGATGCACCCCCCAAACCAAGATTTAATGGTTATTGTTACAAGTGTCAGAAACATGGTCATAAGGGACATGACTGTAGATCCAATGCTAAACAACAATGGACATCAAAGACACAAACAAACACATCTAAGAGTGGCAACACTTACAACTGGGATTATAATACTAGATAGAGTTGCCATTACTGTGAAGAATATGGACATGCACCTGAAGACTACTTAAAGACACATGTCAGAGGGAAATCTAAGAGTTGGATGTATGGAAGCTTAGTCTGTTTTAGTTGTTTGAAGATAGGACACACTAAGAGAGAGTGTAGGACAAGAGTTCCTTCTCCCACTATTGAAGAAATAAGAGAACAGATGAACCATACATGGGTAAGGAAAACAGAGCCGAGCAGCAGTGAATCCACTGAAGCTGAGGTCACCCAATCCAATGGATCAGGTGATCACACCATCTTCAACTGAGCAATAGAGGTATGTAAGGAAGTGCATTCAAATTTTAAATCTTACATCAATTCCTAATATGTAAATGTGCCAAAGTCCATATCTGCATATGATAAGATGTACCAAGACATGTTTGTGACAAGTGCGGAGAAGAGCTATATGCACTATAGGTGCCGAGTTGGTTGGCCGAGTAAGTCGTGTGATGGCCGAGTGTGGTAAGCCAAGCAGTATGCAAGTTGTGTTAGTCGGCCAATGACAACTGGCTTGCACTAACCTAACAGGAAAAATATTTAATGCTTAACTACCTTGACCTTTCGAGTCTATATATGGACGAACGGTCTATTATTCACTTTTACCTTGCGATTTTTAACATTTACAAAGCGATCGAAGAAGTTGCAGATTTGATCTTAGCGAAGTTTGTTTCGATAATTTTGCCAGTGTGCCGTCGACAACCCTAAGTTGAATAGTGCGAAGTGTTTTCTTGCCGAGGTACTTTGTTATTCATTTTCGAACCATAACCTCAAGAGATTATGGTTGCAAGTTCTTCCGCACCAGTCAAGGGAATGGAAGAGGATTTGAATCAAATTAAGCTTGTAAGGAGTGATGCATGCGCACCACCAAACTTTCATGTCATTCCAGATAGTGCAATTTTGAGTGATCTACATGGAGCCCTCTCATCGATCCCGCCAAAGGTACTTATGATTCACGATGTAAGATCTTGTTACATGGTCAAAATTGGTGAAGTGGACAACAACGAATTGAGAAATTCCTATGACAAACTGTGTGACAATGGAATTATGAAAGATGAATTCAAACATTTAGCTGACAAAGGGTTAACTTGTGCCCTAGATTTTTCGAGGATGAATGGATTAAGGTTGTCCTAAGCCGAGTTCATAATATGCATATGTGGCTGGACAATGGACCAATAAAGATCACAAAAGATATTATCCAGCGAGTTACTGGGTATCTTGTTATTAGCGGTAAACGAACTATGAGAGACCAAAGTAAAGAAGAGATAGCAGCTAACATTGGAGCTGTTTGGAACAACAGAAGAATGACTATATCTACAATTATAGACTTGGAACTTGAATTTGGAGTGAGAGTGATTGCTCACAAATTCTATCAATCGAGCTAACTGGATAGTGTTCCCTATACAACAGTAGACCAGGTATGGAGGATAGTAAAAAAGAATCACACCTATGACCTTGCCGAGCTGCAGTTGACACAATTTGCCGAGAACTTACTATCAATCAGGAAAGCCAAAAGCTCATCATGTAAGTTTGGCTCTTTGTTAATATGTATATTCTTCTATGTACAAAAGTCATTTCCTACACTAGGAAATATTATTTGGAAAAAGGACAGACCCATCACTTTACAGATTAGTGAATGTATTCAGAAATTAGGTAGCAATTTCAATGGAATTATGGGAAATTATTTTTTCAGAATTCAAAAAGAGAATGAGATTGAGGACAAGAATTCCCAATTCACTTGTGGAGAAGCACTATGATGAGATATGTTTCTTAGTGGACACAGACTACACATATATTTAGGCTGTGATACCTAGGGTATCATGGCTAGAGCCATTTCCCTATGAAGTTAATATTGATGAAGCATTAGCAGCTATCACAACACTCCTAGCAGAGGAGATTGATACTAAAGCTAAAAGATTTGGAAATTTTGATGAAGCAAAGGCAAAGATTTTGATGAATCTTAAGGCAGGAACCATGGAAAGGAAAAAGAAAAATATTGTGAAAAATCTGAAAAAGATGGTTGGCTTGTCGAGTGATGAGGAGCTAGAGGATGCACCTCTAGACATATCTACTGGACAAGGGGAAGATGTATCTGAGGAACAAGAAGAAGAAGTCAGTGAACCTGAAGAAGAGGTCACAACTAAGGCAAAATGGAAGAGGCCAGCAGTAGCTAAGGTAACAAAGCCGAGTAAAGAAAAACCCAGAGTTACCCCTCCCATTGTAAATCATCCAAGGACAAGGGCATCTGCTGCCACTTCACCAGTAGAACAGACAAAAGTGTATGCAAAGAATATTGAAGAAAGTAGTTCTGGATCGAGGACTAAATTAGAAACAAAGGTTGTGCCGAGCCTACAAGTTAAGAAACCAAGAATAAAACTACATTTGGATCCATAAAGTGACGAGGACATGACAAAAACTGATGAACCCAACCACATACCAAAAACACCATTCAAGAAACCCACAAATATTGATGAGGTATGTGAGAATTTGAGAAATTCTGCAGGGTTATCTGGTTTCAAGTTTATAAAGTATGATAAATTGAAGGTAGGAGACAAACATAAGGTCCAGGAAGCTCTCCTAGACATGATGTGTAAATTCAAATTAACCCCTACAACAATAGGAGACAATGTGCCGAGTGAGTTGTATGAATTTCTATCTGGCAAGTGGGAATTTGCTCTCACAACTGAGAGACAAATTAGGGAAGGCACATTAGCTCAAGTGATTCCTGAGCTAACCAAGAAGCAGAGAGAAAAATTTGTTGAAGAGTATAAGCACAAATTTCTACCTAAACAGAGAGGTTATGCTATCTTGAAGAATGATATTAAAGGGATAGTACAACAAAGTACTAGAATTTGGAAGGAAGTTTTTGGACTGATTGTTCCAAAAGAAATGAGAACTAATGAAGGGACATCTGAGCCGAAGGATAAGGAAACTGAATCCACCCCTATACCACAGATTTCTGTAGTTCACATTTCAACTGAGTTTGAGAAGACTAAGACAGATGCACAAAATCAATCTGAGACAGTTAACACTGTTGATTTGACTATTGACAGTCTGATTGATGTGACAATTGCTGACTCTAGAAATCTGGATGTCGAGGGTCAGGATGAGCCGAGGGACTCAATTGTTGATTCACCTATCAAGGTAACTGAGGTTGAAGAAGAGAAGAGTACAAAAGAAGAAGAAAGAACTCAAGAGGAACCTAAGGATAAGGATTCTCAAGAAGAAACAAAGGAGAAAACAATTGAACAAGAGGTAATTGTACAACATTCACCTATTTTAGAGGTTGTAAAGTTAGTACTAGATAGTAGTGAGGAGATAACAAACACTAACAGTGAGCCTAAAGAAGAAGAGGCAATGCAAGTGTTGGTTGATCTACCACACTCTGCATCATCAACTCCCACTGGAACTAAGACAGGAAGTATGCCTGATCAGTAGGCAATTTTGACTTAACTTAAAGATGCAATGGTGTCAACTACTGATTCTGGAAAAGGTATTGTAGAAACTAAGCCGAGCAGTAGTTCACCTGAATTCAAGAGAAGGAAAGTCATGAGGAAGAAGTCTCCGATTATAGATGTCACATTAGATGAAGTTATTGTGATTCCATCATGGGATCCCAATGTTTTGTCTTATGAATAGATTGAGACTCTTCAGGAGTCACTTAAAAGGAAGAAAAGACAAGAGGAACTAAAAAGGGAGCAAAAGAAAAAGCAAGTGCTACATGACATAAAGGACATATTTGTAAAGGATTTTGACATGGAGGATGAGAATCCTCAAGCCCCTATTCTTGAACAGTTAGTTCACATTGTGCAAAAGGTAAATGATGACAACATTGACGCCAATGAGAAACTGTTGCAATGGCCCGAGAGGAAATTCGAGAACAAGGTACTTGCCAAAATCTCAGGAGAGATTGTAGTTAAACAGGTTGATCTTTCTTCTCTGATAGAAACTTTAGAAGGAGTTGCAACAAATGTCTATTCATTGTATAAGAGGTTATCTGATGTTGAATTCTTCACAAAGGATAATCAACAGGCTCTAGAGAAATTGCAACTAGACCTAAAGTCAACTGGTAGTTCACTGAGTATGGATGCTAGTACTAGCTCCTTACATTTTAATAGGTTGACTTATGCACAGAGGAGGATAGCCGAGCTCATGGATGAAGATGGTTGGATTACGACCAAGTTGATTACTATTCAGACAAGTCTGATACCTCATCTGGAGGTCATTTAGAAATAAATTTTATCTGCAAATGAATTAATTAAGAGAGACTCTCATCTCTCAACTACAGAAATCTTAGTAAGTCTAGCCGCCGAGATAGAAGTGAAAATAGAGGTTATGAAGTTTGTCAAGGATAGTTGGGACTCTACATTTGAGTCTACCTTACAACTTCATAAATAGTTTCTGGACAAGTATAACTTGACCCCACCAGCTATCAATGACAAAAACAAGGGGGAAACTGATAGGACTAACAAGGATACAACATAAAGGAGATCAGTACATGTATCCATGTGTAAATATTTTTTTTAAGGCATGTATACTATATAAATTTTTGTATAGAGTATGATGTACATTCCTAGGGGGAGTACAATATGTACTTAGGAAATATTTTAGATGGAATCAATTGTAATGATAAGTGTGTTTTTGCCACCAATATCAAAGGGGGAGATTGTTAATCCCTAAGTTCTATTGATGATTAGTGACCCACACTTAGTCATTTACTTAGGCAGTTTTAGTTGGCTCTCATTGTGGCCGAGCTAAACATTGTAGGCTGAGCAACATTTCCAAGCAAGTTTCAGATTTCCGAGTTACATTATGCCGAGCCAAGTAGAGTATTAAGTGTCGAGCGTCAGAGATGTGTTGTGTCGAGCAGAACAGTTTTCACATACATGTCAGGATTAATTCAAACTTTGATATAAATGGTTGAGGCTGACTTGTATGAGATCTAAGTCAACATTTGTATGCATTTAATATTTTTTTACTGAGTTAATTCGCATTTAATTATTTTATACCATGCATGGCATGAAGCCAATCTGGAAATCAAAATGCATTGGAGGTATAAACAATAGATCTTGATCGTTGATCTAGATCTCGCTACCAGATCTGAAAAGGTATAATAAGATGGCTTCTAACCCTAAAAAAGTGTGTGTAAGAGCAAGAGATATATAGAGAAGGGTTGTTGTTCATGAGAGATGAACAGTAAGTTATTTTGAGGAGAAGCCTAGATCAAGCAGAATGTCAGAGCAGTGATAAGTAGGGTAAAGACATATCAGACTAAGAGATCACAAAGATTATTGAAAAGAGAAGATCTGTCATCAAAATTTGAGTGCATAATGAAGGATCACTACTTGGAACACTCTAACAGGTGTATCAGGTTAAATCTCTTAACAGTGTGGTTTTAGCAGGCCATTTCAAATCTCTTAGCCGAGTGCTTACTTTACTGTAAGTTGAAATCCTTTAACAAGGTAGATTGTAATGATCTTTAGTTATTAATAGAACAGACCTTTAACCAGGTAGATTGCATATTGTTATCAAACTTTTGTAGCCCTAATAGGCACACTTTATTGCTGTAGTAGTGAAGATCTTGTGGGTATCATCCCCACCCCAGTTTTACCTATTTGGGTTTCGTGGTTACCAAAATTCTGTGTTATGAGTTACATATTTGATGTTATGGATGTTATTTGATGTTAGGTTAATTTCATATATGTATGAATGTGGTTCAATTTTCTTTAAGTGGTTAAGTTTTTAAGATCTGGTTCACCCCCCCTCTCAGTATCTTGCTTTCCCATTCTTGTACTTCCAACATTCTTCTGTTTCCATGCAGACCTATAATTGGGGTTTCGAACAGGAATTTGGTAAAGGTAGGGTTTTCAATTACAGGTAAGGGATTTTACAGGTCTGAAGACTATTACCTATTTTAGCAACAATACCAAAATTTCTCACAAGGAAAATGCCATTCACAAATTTGAAACCCTAATGATACTTTTGAAAACTAGTACATATCAAATGAACCCTAATGCCCATTTTACAACTGAGATAATTTAATGAAACCCTTAGACTCAAATTGACAGGACTGACAACAATACATGAAATGAAAACATACCCAGAAAGATCAAATAACCTACAATTCAATTTTAAGAAATTTAAAACACACAACATCAAACAAAGAAGTTTCAGACACAGGATCCCAACAATCCAGATGCATAGAAGACATGGATCTGGAAGGCTGGAATTAACAAGTTTCAAAATCCTACCTTAGTAACTGATGAGAAGAATTTGATACAAATCCAAAGCAATCACGAATCTAAAATACTCCTAAGCTTTCCACAAATTATTTAACCACCTAAATTCTCCTTCCACCTGATTGAACTACCTCCAAATGGCTTTCAATTTAGATATATAGAAAACTAGGTAATTAGGTTTTCAAAAAGTGAAACCCTAATGGAATATTAATTATTAATTAAAAGAAATACTTTAATTTTAATTTTGCTTTAAACAATGTACAACTTAACTTTAAAATAAAAAAATCAAAGTCATAAATCAAAAGGCATGAGAATATTTAAATTAAATTAAATTAATTAATCATGCTGGCGGCTCTTCTCTCTGTTTTCCTTCCAGCGTTTTATTTTGTTTTTTTGCTTTGTTTCTGCATATTGTTAAATCTGGGATCTGTCCCTTTGTAGCCTGCTTCCTTCCTTGGGGCAGCCTGTTGTTCTCTGGGCTTTAATGTCTTTCTATTCTCAGCTTTGTTAAAGGGTTTCGGGGTCCCTTCAAAACCTTTTTTACCGTAATCAAAAACTTAAAATAATATTTAATAATTCAATTTGCACAATTAATTACAATTTTTAGATTTAATATTTATTAAATCTTAATTATTAAATTAAGTCTTATCGTACGAAAGGCTTTATTTTAAAAAACTTCAATACTACTAACATCAAATTAATTCCTAAGTCCAAAACACCTCAGACATTTGTGGACTTCAGGCCTATCTCTCTTTGTAATTTCATTTATAAGATCATTACCAAAGCAATTTATTTGAAGCTCAAATCGTTGATCCCTAAGATTATTTCGCCTCAACAGGGTGGTTTTGTCCCAGGTAGGGAAACTTCTGATGGAGCTATAGTTGCCCTTGAAGTCCTCCATTCTATAGAGTCACATCAAATTCCATCCTTTGTGGCTAAGTTAGACATGATGAAAGCTTATGATAATGTTCCTTGGTCCTTTCTTATTAAAATTCTTAGGGAATTTGGTTTCTCTTCCTCTTGGTGTAATTGGATCAAAAATTTTCTATCTGGGGCTTCTTTTTCTGTCATAATTAATGGTGCCTCTTCTGGTTTTTTTTGGGCCTCTCAGGGAGTCCGTCAAGGGGATCATATTTCTCCTTTCTTATTTATTTCCATGGTAGAGGCCCTTAGTCGTACTATCCAAAATCACATCCTTCTCTCGGATTGGAAGGGTGTAATTATCCCTAACACATATTTGATTATTTCCCACAATTTGTTTGATGATGATACTTTTCTATTTGGTAGCTCTACTATTCAGGAGGCCAAATGTATTAAAAATATTCTCAACCTTTACTCTGCTGGTCCTAGTCAAGTCATTAATCCTTCTAAGTCCAATATTTTTATGTTTTTTACTCCAGGCCCCATCCAACACCGTATTGCTTCCATCCTAGGTTTATCCTTGGACGCCTTGCCATCCACCTATCTTGGCATTCCTTTTTTCTTAGGCCAAGCTAAACCTTCCTACTGGGATTCAGTCATTAATCAACTTAAGAACATTATTTCTGCTTGGAAAGATCATTGGTTATCTCTGTCTGGTAGGATTTTGTTAATCAAAATAGTTCTTTCAGCCATTCCTATCTATTATATCTCAGTCCTCCAAGCTCCCAATTCAGTTATTGCCCATATAGAAAAGATTATTCGTGCCTTCCTCTGGACAACCAATATGACTAATGAAAAAAAGATTCCTCTTATTTCACTACAAACATTATCCTTGGATAAATCAGAAGGGGGTGCGGGAATTCATGATTTTGTAGCTAGAATCAAGCTTTTCGAGGTAAGTTGGTTTGGAATATGTACTCGAAACCCCATTCCCTTTGGTGTAAGATCATGCTAGCTAAGTATTTAGATTCCCACATTTTGAGTAGAATTTTTTCTATTTCTAATCCTCCCTTAGGGTCTCCTACATGGAATTTCATGATCTTATCAAGGGAGGTGGTAGTCAAATTTATGTCCTGGCAAGTTCATTGTGGAGATTATGTATCTTTTTGGGAAGATTCCTGGAATGGCTTTCCCCCTTTGTCTTCTATTGGTTCCCTTGCTGAGGTAATTAACATCTTTATCCAATCTTGGGGTGACAAGTTGGTGGATTATGTGGATATTATTTCCCATAAGGTATGTTGGAAAGATCCTGCATCCCTTCCATTATCTCTTGTTCATGTTAGGGAATTTAATTATGTCCTTTCTTCTAGGGTAGTTTTTTTTTCTAAAGAATCTGATATATTATTATGGTTTCCTTCTAAGAATGGCATGTACTTGGTTAAGGAGGGTTATGCTTCTATTCAACTCATGAACAGATAGAATAATTCTCACCGGGCCTTTCTTTTTTGTTGGGATAAAGTTGTTCTGCCTAAAGCAGGAGTTTTCTCCTGCCTTGCCTAGAAAAATAGGTTTTTAACCAGTGATAGATTGGCCAGATTGCAAATTTCTACCCCATTCAATTATGCTTTATGTGGGGAAGATGTAGAGTCTGTGGATCATTTTTTTGTTTCTTGTAGCTTTGCATCCCAATGTTGGGCTTTTGTCATGAATAAGTTGTCTGTAGCCTTTCAATTACCTTCTTCTTAATGGGACCTCTTCCAATCTTGGCCGATTTTTTTCTCTAATTCCTTGTTTGCATGTTTATGGATTATTATCCCATCTACTGTTAGCTAGTCAATTTAGTGGGAACGTAATAAGAGGATTTTTTGTAAGGCAGGCTCTGATCTTTCCTTAGTCCTTTCCTCCATAGAAATACGCATTTTCAAACAGGTTAATAATGTTGTCACTTCCCATTTTAATCCAAATATCATCTTCTCTTCTTGGGATAGCTAGACCTTACAATCTTGGAAATCTTTGTCTCTCCCTTCCTCACATATCTTCCCCCGCATTAGGAAAATCCCCATTGATAGGTCTCTTATTACATGGCAGCCTCCTCAGTCCCCTTTCATCAAATAAAACTTTGATGGTTCCTCTCGTGGTAACCCTGGTGTAGAAGGAATTGGAATCTGTTTAAGAGATCATCTTGGGCAATTTTTGGCCCTAAAATCTTCCCCTATACTTGATACTACAACTAATATGGCCAGGGCTATTGCTCTCCTTGATGGTCTAGTGTTAGCCAAAAAATTATCAATTTTTTGCCTTCATATTGAAGGGGATTCTTCAGTCATCATCAATGCTTATGTTAAGAGGTGTATCTTTAATTGGAAAATAATATATATATTGCAATAGGTCTGGTCTTTCATTGATTCCCTTCATAAGTTCACTATTTCGCATACCCTTCGAGAAGGTAATGTTCTTGCAGACTGTTTAGCAAATTTGGGAAGTGACAAAGTTCAGATAGACACCTCTCTCTCGAATTTCTCTCTTGATAATTTCCCATCACTACTTTCCATTATTCATGATGAATTATGTTAAGATGGTTATTGATTTATGTGGGTTTTGATGTTTAGTTATTCTTCTAATCTACATGCTGATCCTTGTGACATTTCCTGGGTTGTAGATCCCTTATTTCGTATAAGGTTAGGTCATGATCTCCAAGAATTGTCTTAATTACATTGGCCTGTGATTAGACCTGTACCTGTACATCATGACACATGTATGTCTGTGGCTCATTTTAGCTTGATTCATTGTGATTTTTGGTGTCACATTTTATTACGATGCATTGCATTGTTGGCCGTTATCTTGTCATCTTTCTGTCTTGCGTCATCTTGGGCTATTGGGCTTGTGCGTAATCTCTATTTTTCCCAACTTCACATTTTTGTGATGTGATGGTTCAGGTTTTTTCCTATCTTGTGTGAGCTAAGTTGGTTTTGTTGTACACTTATGTGGAAAGCTCCGTCCGTTGCTCATGAGTTGTTCATTTATTTCTTGGCAGTACTTTGAGATCTTGATGGGATTTCATATCTTGTGCTTAACTACGCATTATTATGTGGTTTCATGACTATCCTTATATTATGCCTTTTCCGCTCACTTTTTGCTTACTGTGTTTGATTATGTCCTTATTTCCTATTTTGTAGTTCATTTTCTTCCTACTTTCTCGGCTGTTTGGGGAGTTGTTGTCTTTGTCTTCTTCCGATTTTTAGTGAGGCTGGGCTATTGCATTTTCTTTCAATGTCTGATCATCCTAGTTTGGTGGTGGGTATTAGCACTAGGGTTGATGTCTGTTCTTCCTACTCTGATCTTTACATGGATTATTATCCCTGAAATTATAAAATCTTCTTTGAGGTGGAAGAATGGGAACAACCTTTTGTTGGGTGCATTAAAGATGATATGTTGGCAACAATTTTCTTTTGTGAACATCCCCACATTCGCTGGGGTATCAAGAGAATCATTGGCCATGATATCCTATTCCCTTTTAGAAAACGCATCATTTACCCATCTCAAATTCTGTCAGTTTTCCTGTCAAATGTTTGTGATCTTTTGCAATCTCCATTCCATTTGGGTCTAATTGCTTCATGATATGTGAAACTAGAGCTTCTTGGTGTGAATAAAATTGCTAGGGCACTACAGAAATATGATTTTTGGGGTGGTGTGGGTCTTATTGGTGGTCTTTTTCACCACCACTCGGCCCTTAATCACCATGGTGTGTACATAGTCCTTGAAAGTATTAAAATGGGTCTTGAGAGACAGTCTTTTAGGCTTGTTAAAACTGCCCTGCAGCAGTTTAATGGATCCCTCACAAAATAATGTGTGACTGGTGTGCACCAAGTTGTGTTTTCCATCCTTGACCTTCTTGAGATTGATCCCCCTGCTTCTGCTAGGCCTACTTTTGCACTCTCACATTCTTCTGCGGTGGCTTCTCATACCATCCCAAACCTTAATTTGAATCTCGGCTTAGGTGGTGATACTCCTCTCGTTGCAGGTGGTGACACTATTATGTTCTTTATGGAAGGTTAATGGTTTTTTGCAGGGCTATTTTTTTGTTTTGTTTTGCAGGATTGATTGCATGCTGGCTTCTTTGGATTCATCTCTCCATACATTTGATAGTTTTGTAATGTGCAAAGGGTTATTTTTTTGGCTCTTCTCCTACCTATGGGCCCTTTTGTAAATGCCTTCGGGTCACTGTAGTATCAAGGATTATATGGGGTTTTCATTTTCCCACAGACTTTTTGTAATGCCTTATGGCCTATTGTAATAGTTAGGGTTAGGGCCCCATTTCATGGGTTATTATCTTTTTGTAAATAGCCTCTGGCTAACTGGGGATCTTATGTTGGTTAATTTTCCTGTATTTGAGCAATGATCAAAGTTTTTCTTTCTGGTTCTTTTCTCCGAGAACTCTTTGAACTAGTTTTATATATA
>MU227907.1:1399833-1415036 GCA_018584345.1 Thuja plicata
TATATATATATCAAGTGGTATTGCCACATTTTTCAAAAAAATAATTTAAATTAATTAATTAAATATAGGCATTTAATTAATATTTAATTATTAAATAACTATATATTTAATATATCAATGTTTTAACCTTATTAAATGTGAAATTATTAACATTAATATTTACCATAAATATTCATTAAATAAATAAAGCCAAAAGCATCATTAAATAGATCACAACATTCCTTTTTCCATCTTCCCAATCATAAGAAACCCTACATTAAAATTAAAAATTGACCATGGAGGCTCACCTCCCAACCTAGGCCTCTAAGAGACCACCCCTGAGCTTGGGGAACCAAAGGTAGATGAGTTACATACACCCAAAAATAGATACAACAAAGCAATATTAACAACAATTAACTCGCATCCATGGTTTCACAATAGGTCTCCAAATGAACCAAAACATGGGGTGAAGGTGGACTAAATACCCAAGAGGAGAAACCCAAGAAAATCAAGTAAATACAATGCCTTCTCAAGGCTTCGAAAATAGCTTCACAAGTTCCTTCATTTTGTACAACCCCAACCCTTATGAGTCCCAAGGCATCAAGCCAAAATACTCCCCTTATGACCCCCAACTGGACAAAGTAAAATATGGCATCATGGAGCCCATACTCCATGTTTTATCCCTCCCCTCCATGAGGAGAGACTCTATACTCAAGGCTATCCAAAAAATCCCTTCACCCCAATGCTACTCTTCCCTCCCAAGGGAGAGTGTGCCTTGAGACTCCCATTTACATAATTACAACACAAAGAAAACTTCACAGTACAAAAATCAATAACATCCATGAAAACTACATTGCAACTTATACAAGCTTACACTACAATTCATCCACATTCATTCATTTTCAACATGTAAGAGAAAACAAGATAAGGAGTGCTTACACCTGATGAACTATAACTGATTGAATGTTAGAAGATGTTAAGTTGATGATCACCGAGCTACAAAAAGTTAATGCAAGACATTAAATCAGTTAATATATTGTATTGTCATTGGTGTCAACTTGATATACTTTGATTGGTCATATACATATTGTCAAAGAATTCAAAGAACCAAAGAGATAAATGTTATGTTATCAATAATTCATAAAAGTTTAGTATACACCAAGTGACAACAAACACCGACGGACACTGCACACCGACGGATAGAGAACCCCAAGAAGATTCACAGTGATACCCAAGAAAGATACCTGAGAAAGCATTACCAAGTAGAACCAAAGTGATACCCAAGAAGAAATGAAAGTCACAGTGTTTATCAACAAATAGACAACCCCAATGGACAGAGATGCCCGAGGACAACTGAAGTCAAGACCGAGCAAACAAGGAGTTAAACGCCAATCAGAATTGAAGTTCAGAAATGACAAAAGACTTAGCTAGTGGGAGATAAATATAGAGTTAACTATTTTATTACATTATTTTCATTGACCAGTTAAAATCTAAAGATAAGCTAGAGATTTAAAGCATGTTTTATTTTAGTTGTCAAGAAGAAATCTACAGGATAAAACTAAAGCAAGCTTTAAAGAAAGAATGGCGAGATTTGTGGATCACGTCAAGAACAGGAAAGACAAGGAATTAGAAATGGTTAAATCGTGTCTATAAAAGAGAAAAACTATCATTATGAAAAAGAGGATGCTGAAGAGAATTATGGTGAATATATAAGTCTTCATACAAACCTGATCATACAAGCTGAAGAATAGAGCTAAAGATTTCTACAGACACCAAGCAACAGAGAAGCAACAACATTTACTGAGCAGAAAGAAGTGGAGAAAAGGAATAGAAGAGAACATTGATCAGAAGAGGTATTATGGGCTTACAATAGATCTGAACATTTTCAAGATTAAGTTTTATTTATGAATAGATCATATACTATTTCAGTTTAACCATTGATTCAAAAAATCTCTTAACATAGTGAGATTTAACCATCCTTTATATATTGAGATACATCCCAAGGAGTATCAAAATGTTTCTCATGAAGATAGCATAGTGAATGCCAGATATCAAATGATAAGCTATTAGTTTTAAATACTCTAACAAGGTTGCACTTAACAGTGTGTTTGTAACCTTTAATAGGGTTGGCTCTTCACCGAGCTCACTTCAGAAGAGTGAAAATTTTGGGTTACCGGTCCCATGTGGTTTTTTCTCTAATAGGGTTTCTAGGTTAAAAATCTATGTGTCAAATGTGTATATGGTTGCTTTGATGTTTTTCTTTACACATTACTAAAACATGATTTATTGGTAAACACTAAGTTATTTACTGTATTTCGGTAAAGACTAGACTACTATTCAGTAAAGCTTAAGAAAAAGGATAAACAATATAACTCCGAGCAGTAGTTATTTGATAAGATTATTTAAGGACATACATCTTGTAGGACTATAGATAACTAGAGGTTTATATATGTGGTATAAAGTTTTGGGTTGATTTATTGGATTAATGTTTGAGGCCACTGATTCACCCCCCTCTCAGTTATTCTAACAATTGGTATCAGAGCTTGTGTGATTAGAAAGGGAGTTTAAAGACTCAAGAAAAAGATCACAAGATGAGAAAAAGGGATGTGCCTAAGTTGAACAAGGATATCTTTGCATCATGGAAAAGAAAGATAAGACTCCACCTATCAGGTATTGGAAATGATGTTACTCAATACTTAGATACTGAATTTGTTTTACCTACTGGACCTCTAACAATTGATCAATTGAGAGAAAAGCATGAACACAATTCTATGATGATAGAACTTGCTTCCTCACTCTCTAATGCTGAATTTGAAGATGTCAAATAATGCACCACTGCAAAGAAAATGTGGGACAAATTGAAGCTAGTACATGGAGGAGATGCAAATGTGCTAAGAGCTAAGGCAGAAAGCCTAAGAGGAAAATTTTATGACCTAAGAATGAAAGAAGGAGAAAACATCACTCAGTATAGTTGTAGAATCAAAGAGGTAGTCAATGCTATCTGAGGAGTAGGAGGTGTACTTGAAGAAGAAATAGTGGTAAGTAAAATCCTAAGAACCTTACTGCCTATTTATGCTATTAGAGTATCTTCTATATAAGAAATGAGAGCAATAACAAATAAAAATGTCACTCTAGATAGTTTGATTGGTAGACTTATCTCATTTGAGATGAATAACCTTGACAATAGTGTCTTACCAACTATTGAGTCTGCATTCAAATCTTCTTTGAAAATGAGTAAATCAAGTCATAAACACACTATGTGAAATGATAGTGAAAGTGATAGTGATGACCAAGAACTTGATGAGTTTGAAGCACTGATGACTAGAAGATTGCAAAGAGGCAAAGGTAGATACAAAGGTAAATTACCATTGGTATGTTTTAATTGTAAAGAGATTGGACACTTTGCTGCTAGATGTCCTAACAAAAGAAAAGAAGATAGAAATAGTAACATATCATATGAAAATAAGTTTGATAGAGGTGATGACAGAGATTACTAAAGTAACTGACAATCTGACTGAAGAGACAACCGAGACTACAAGAACAAAAGGAAGAAATCTTGTTACCTAGCTAAGAAAAAAATTGAGAATACTGACACCGAGTTTGATGAAGATATTGAGGTGGTATTTGTTGCTATGAAGGATGATTCAGACAAAGAGGAAAGGTATGTTGAGACTGCACTCATATCTAAGGTTAGTAAAAATGATGTTTGGATTATTGATAGTGGCTGTACTCACCACATGACTGGAGATAAGGAAAATTTTGAAACTTTTGAATACTATAATAGCGGATCAGTAAGAATGGGCAATGACTCACCTTGTTCGGTTGAAGTTAAAGGAACAATAATGTTGAATAATCTGATCAAATGTGAAAATGCATATTGGGTGAAATGACTTAATTATAATATATTGAGTGTTTCACAGCTGAATAACACAAGACACCGAGTTGCATTTGAGAACAAAAAGGCAAAGATATTTAATGAATCAAGAAAGTTGATCAGAACTACTTAATAGGCAAAAGGTAACATATTCTATCTTGATGATATTAACACCACTTGTTTAATGGATAGAAACAAATACATATGGTTGTGGCATAAAAGGTTATGTCCTATGAATTTTGACAACATGGTTAGGATAAGCAATAAAAGGAAAGTAAGAGTGTTAGAATTTAATCTTTACTTGGACTAATTTAATTAGGAGATTCTTATGGAATCCCTACACCTATTTTGTCTTCCTGTACAAGTGTGAGGATAATTTCTTTTATTGTAATTTCTTTTTTAGTTATTCCTCCTTATGAGGAATCCTACACTTGTCTCACACACTATTGAAATGTGGCATACATAGATATGGGAGTTACCATGCAACTCCTCTCTCACATCTCTATTAAAGAGATGTCTCTCCTTCTCTTCTTAGATAGACTAAGTAGGTTAATTCTCCTTCTTGAATACTATTGTATGAGCTTGGCTCTCTCTCTCTCTCTCTCTCTCTCTCTCTCATTCTTAGGCTTTTTTTCCCATTATTTATATCACGGGGTTTTTTTTTCATGCTTTTCTCCCTTCAAAATCTTGTCTCCTTGTTGCTTGAATCTTTGGTGAATGCTCCTAGTTTTTGCACTAATTCATGGTAAATCTTCTTACTCCTATTCATTGAATTAAATAATTTCCTTTCTCTCTTTATTTTTTGTTATTATTTTAACATGGTATCAGAGTAGGTTGGTTTAATCTTCTATTGAGTTTACAGGTGAAGGAGCTACCATATCTTGGAGCACTCTAATATTGGAGACTCTTGAGAGAGTTTATTGCTAGTATATTTTTTTACTAATCTGATTGAGAGAAGAAAAAAAAATCAAAATCGAAATCTTAAATCTAACTCCTTTTGCATGTTTTGGCTCTTTTCTTGCATGCTATTTTTTTGTACTAATCTTATTGAAAAAAAAAATTGAATTTGTGTGCAGGTTTCCCAATTTTTTATTCAAAATCTATCATTCTTTTCTTTCAGTGCGTTTCTCTTCATCAGAGCATAACAAGTTCTTAGTCCCTGTTGTTATTTCCCTGCTGGTTATTTCTCGTTTGAGTTTCCATACATATTTTAAATCTCTTGGCTGTGTGTTCTCCAGCCCCTCTTCCAGCATAGCTTGTAGCAGATCTCTTCCTTGTATTCGTTTATCTTGCTTTTGTACCATTTTCCCCTTATCTTAGGATCCCATGCTCGTACATCTATGCAGCAGATGAGCATATGTGTATGAATCGATTGGATTGTAGAGCCTTTTAATACGAATACAATATTCCCATAGCTCATTCTCATTCACATTTTTTTTCTTTGAGTTTCTTATTTCCAGGATAACTTATTTCTACATCTAAGCTCATGGTATTAATGAAATAAATGTGTGACTTTGAACACATACAGATCAGAGATGGGTTTTGAAGCAAGACTGCTTCAGTTTGATCATGGTTTTTGATTACATTTCATTGGAAACAATGTTCTTTAGCAAGTGAAATTGTTGGTTTAATGTATGTGATATTGTTGGCATTTGGATCTGGTGTGAGTACACCCGTGTTGTATCATTCTCCTGTTCTGCCATTTTTTTTAGTTTTGGGATCAACATAAGAATTCGGCAGCACCCAAGTCCCTCCCACTGAGCAGCCAGTGTTCTTCTTCAGCGCCACATTTCCATTTAATCTTTAAAACTTTTCCTTACTTTATCGCTGCAGACTTCTCATGTTTGATTCTTTTTAAATCTATCCTTTACACTATATTATATTACGCTACTTTATTTTTGTTTCTTTAGTTATAATAGCACTTCATATTAGCGCAATTTTTTTAAAACTTTTCTCAACTTTAATATATAATTTGCGCAGTATACAAACCTGCAAAACAAATATCATACCTTGCAAGTATCAGAAATTTTAATTATTCCTAAGTCTGCGCAGCTCCTTGGTAAAATATTTTTTTAATTTCTAATTCATTCTCTTTATCTGCCAGTGCATGTTTAAATCTGTTTGCATATGCTTTATACTTCTGCTATCTTTGTAAAAGTTTAAGAGGAATCTAAGTTATTCCTTCATTCGTTCCTAGGATTTAAAATTCATAGGTAAAAGTATAAATTTGGTAATTGAAACTGTTCTTGCGCAACATTACCATAGATTTGGATAGCATTTCCTGCTCTTCCAAGCGTTTTTTCTTTCCGGTTATTGGTCACTTGGCAGAGGATAGCTTTTTTTATAGATTCTTATTCCTTCAGCATTTCATCATTTCAATAAACGTTTTAACTTGCAGATTATTCTATCTCTCTTGCATGGGTTATCATTGTTAATTTATACATGTGGAATATCTATCCATTTTTTTATCATTGCATGCTGATATCCTTTTCTCTGTGCAGATTCTGTGATTATTATCACTAAGTTCATTATTGTTTTATGCAATTCTCTTATTATAGATATATTCTAATATTCCTTTTTTTGCAGGTTTATCTAATTATACACTTAGTTTGAGCATTATTTTATCTTTGACTCTTTATTATGGTGACATATTTATAAGCATTTATTTTCACTTTGTTGTTATCCTAATTCATCGTAATTCATTTGTTCATATATTTATTTAAATCTCATTCATTTTTAATTTTTTTTTTATCTCAATTCATGTTTGTTTAATCTCTTTTATTCAAGTCTTTTGGTGTAATCAAGTTAATCAAAGTTATTTCTTAAACGTTGTTCATATTATTTAATAAAGGTTCTTTTTCATTTTTTTTCCATGACAAAATTAATGCCAAAATTTAAACTTACAAGTTCCAATTATTCTGTTTGGAGGACGCACATGTTTGTTTTATTAAAATCTTGACATCTTTTGGATATTATTTCTTCAACAAATTTGAAACTGACTTCCACCGCTCCTCAGGCTGACCAGGATTCCTGGCAGTTGAAAGATGAGGAAGCATTTGGCCTAATTGGATTCTCATTAAATCTAGATTTATATCATCTTATCTCAGATTGTATTGAGGCTCATCAGGCCTAGCATGTCTTAGAGAACACATTTCAAACTCACCAAAACTCTACACCGCACTGTGACATTATGTATCCTTTAAATAAATTTCCTATTTGGGATGACCCATGTGATGATGCTTGTTCTTCGGATGATCCCCTAGCTACCTTTTTTCCTCATAGAGATAACATGTTACAGTTTGATGATGTTTCTTATTCTCATACATATTCTACTTTTGATGATATTTTAGAACAAGAAGATGAAATTATTGATACGTTTCTCAATGTCACTGTGCCCTCGTGTATTACAAGAGATGATGTTACTATTTTCTCCAAAGTGGATTATGAATTTTGTGACACACAAATGGTTATTATGGAGGACCAACCTCCTTCTCTAAACCCTAATCTTCCTCATTATGATAATGGTAATATTATTGATAGTGACTATACTAGCTCTACTTTTGATTCTGCATCTAGTGATGATTTCATTTGGTTTACAAAATCTCTTTATGAAATGAATGATGTATTTAATGATTCTCAATCTATTTTCACTTTATCAGATTTTACTAATTCATATCTAAAGGGAGATCCCAATTATGAGAGATCCACTTGTGGTTATTATCCCTTTTCAGGTAATATTTCTTGGAGAAGAAACTATGATCACTCTCAACGTGTACTTGAACATTTGGGCCTATCTCAACAAGCACCTAAACCTGTGTATTGCAACACTCAAAGGACCCCTATTTCATGATCGAAGCATATATCAATTCACCATCACCTCACATTAACACAAAGTGAAGACAAGCAAATTTACCTCCTCTACTATGAGAAAGATTATCAAGTTGCAGATTTTTGTAAAACCCCAAGTAAAGATTAAAGGGGGGTGTTAGAATTTAATCTTTATTTGTACTAATATAATTAGGAGATTCTTATGGAATTCCTACACCTATTTTGTCTTCTTGTACAAGTGTGAGGATAATTCTTTTTATTGTAATTTCTTTTTTAGTTATTCCTCCTTATGAGGAATCCTACACTTGTCTCACACACTATTGAAATGTGGCATACATAGATATGGGAGTTACCATGCAACTCCTCTCTCACATTTCTATTAAAGAGATGTCTCTCCTTCTCTTCTTAGATAGACTAAGTAGGCTAATTCTCCTTCTTGAATACTATTGTATGAGCTTGGCTCTCTCTCTCTCTCTCTCTCTCTCTCTCTCTCTCTCTCTCATTCTCTCATTCTTAGGCATTTTTTTCCCATTCTTTATATCACGAGGGTTGTTTTTCATGCTTTTCCTCCTTCAAAATCTTGTCTCCTTGTTGCTTGAATATTTGGTGAATGCTCCTAGTTTTTGTACTAATTCATGGTAAATCTTCTTACTCCTATTCATTGAATTAAACAATTTCCTGCCTCTCTTTATTTTTTGTTATTATTTTAACAAAGAGGCTTACCGAGCATGTCAAAAACATACCATGTCATGTGTAAGAATTTTCAAAAAGGTAAAATGATAAATTCTAGTTTCAAGAGAAAAACCTACACATCTAATGCTATTCTAGAATTGGTCCATACTGACCTATGTGGACCCATGAGAACAAAGAGATACTATGGAGATAGATAATTCATTCTATTTGTAGATGATTATTCTAGAATGATGACGGTTATGTTCTTAAAAGAAAAATCAGAAGCATTCAAGATTTTTAAATGGTATAAAGCTATAGTGGAAAAACAAAGTGGAAAGGAACTAAAATGTCTAAGATCAGATAGAGGAGGAGAAATTATTTATGATGAATTCACTAACTTTTGTAATGAGCATGGAATTAAAAGACATGTTTCTGCACCAAGAACACCACAACAAAATGAGAGTCTTAAAAGAAGGAATAGATCCATTATTGATTGTGCCAGAACACTAATGATTGAGAAAGGCATCACTCAAACATTCTGGAGGGAAGCTGTCAGTACTGCTATCTGCACTTTAAACAAAGTTTAATTGAAGAAAGACACCAATAAGATACCTTATGATCTATGGTATGGACACACACCCAATGTAAGTTACTTCATAATTTTTGGAAGTCAATGTTATATTTTGAAAGATGATAGAAATGGAAAGCTTGACTCCAAAGGTGAAGAAGAAATATTTTTAGGATATTCTACCAAAATCAAGGCTTATAAATGTCTTAACAAATCCTCTAACAAAATCTTTGAAAGTGCAAATGTCAAAGTAGATGAATTTGCTGAGAAAAATGATGAGGAAAGAAGAAAAGAACCAGGAGACTAAAAAGGTTTGTATATAGTGAAGAACCTGACACTCTTCCTGAGAAATAGTGTATCTCTCCTGAGCGATAGAATAATGCACCCGAGCATTAGGCTGCAAACACCAAAAATCAATAAATTGACCACAATGATGTACCAAGTGATGGAGATCAAAATGAAGGTCAAGATGATGATCATAATGATGAACAAAGAGTGGAACCGGTACTTTCCAAGTATTTCAGAAGACACCATCCATAGAACCAGATCATAGGATACAAAAGAGATAGAATGAGAACAAGAAGTAAGTCACTAAACACTAGATGTTTAATTTGTGATTTTGAGCCTAAATCTGTTAATATTGCACTTGAAAATGAAGAATGGGTTAGTGCTATGAATGAAGAGATAGAGAAGATTGAGAAGAATAGAACATAGACATTAGTAGCTAGATTGAATGAAAAGAATGCCATTGGTACCAAATGGATATTCAAAAATAAGATAAATGAGAATGGAGAAGTCACAAGGAACAAAGACAAGATTAGTATGCAAGGGGTATGCACAAGAAGAAGGTATTTACTATCGAGAAAGCTTTGCACCCATTGCTAGAATAGGAGTTAGAATTCTACTTGCTTATGCTGCATTCAAAGGATTCAAGGTATACCAAATGGATGTCAAATATGCATTCCTAAATGGAATACTAGAGGAAGAAGTATGCATTGAACAACCAGAAGGGCTTGTTGATCCTAACAAGAGAAACATGGTTTGTAGATTACACAAAGCCTTGTATGGATTGAAACAAGCACCAAGAGCATGGTATGAAAGACTTCACTCCCATCTCATAAGTATTAGATTTGTAACAACAAGTGAAAACATTAATCTGTATTTAAAAGAAGATACTGATGATAACATTCTGATTTCTGAAATATTTGTTGATGATATCATATTTGGTGGTAATGATATGTTATGCAAGCCATTTGCTGCTGAAATGAGAAAAGAGTTTGAGATATCAATTTTTGGATAGATCAAATTCTTTCTTGGTCTACAGATTCTTCAACAAGATGCAGGCATATACATCACACAATCCAAATACATCAAGGAAGTTCTCAAGATATTCAAGATGGAAGACTCCAAGCTAGTTGGAACACCTATGGAAACTAGATGCAAGCTATATAAGGAAGACAAGTCAACCAAGGTAAATCATACCCTATATAGATCAATGATTAGAAAACTCATGTATGTTGTTCATACTAGACCAGATATAGTACATGCAGTTGGAATAGTTGCAAGATTCTTTGCTAAACCCAAGGAATCACACATGACTATTGTCAAAATAATTCTAAGATATCTAAAGAATACCTAAGACTATGGCTTATGGTATAAAAGAGAAGGAAAATTTGAGATTCAAGTCTATACAGATGTTGATTGGGCTGGAAACTTAGATTATAGAAAGAGCACAACATGATGAGCATTCTTTATGGGTGACAGACTTGTCACATGGATAAGTAAAAAGCAAGGATGCATCTCTCAATTTACTGCAGAAGAAGAATATGTGGCTACTGCTGCAAATTTCTCTAACATTGTATGGATAAAACAATTACTCGAAGGTATGAATATGAAAATTCTTGAACCTATGATTATCTATTGTGATAATACTAGTGTAATAAATATATCAAAGAACCCTGGCATGCATGCTAAGACTAAGCATATTCCTATCAAGTATCATTACTTAAGAGAACAAGTGCAAGAGAAAGAGGTGATACTGGGATATGTTCAATCTAAGGAACAATTAGCAGACATATTCACAAATCTATTGCCTAAAGATACATTTAAGTACCTAAGAAAGAGACTAGGGGTCTAACCCTTGTCTATTGGTCACTAAGCTACCTAGAAGGCTACATCAGCCTACACATAATCATAAGACCATTCATGTTGGTGCAAGCAAATAAATGGAATACAAAGATATATTAGTACACAACAAGATACTTATCTGCACTGAAAACAAGAGTTATTATATTGTTGATGGAGAGGAAATTCAAGGAATATATTATGAAAAAAAAAAGATTTAGTTTGGCATTGCTGTCAAAGGGAGAGATGACTTAAGGGAGAGATTATATCCATATGAAATATCTATCAAAAGTATTCAAAGGGAAATATATACTTAATGAATATGGAGAGTAATATATTGTTGTCAAAGGAAAAGAGATATGAATAGAAATATCCATCAAGGAGAGGAACAGTCAAAGGGAGAGAAAACATCAGAGAAGAGATTCTTCTACAACAAAGGGAGAGACAAAATCAAAATTTTCTATATCTATCCAGTGAAGGGAATACATAATGAAAAAAGTACTCTGCAAGAATCAAATCTAAGCTAGAAGAGCTTACCGAGAGTCAGACATTTATACTGGTTATAGAAAAATAAGTTTGGTAGAGATTGATGAACTACAAATGATATATTTCATATTGTATTAGTAGTATATAGTATGTTTCCATCAATGCCAAAGGGAGAGATTGATGAACTATAACTGATTGAATGTTAGAAGATGTTAAGTTGATGATCACCGAGCTGCAGAAAGTTAATTCAAGACATTAAATCAGTTAATGTATTGTATTGTCATTGATGTCAACTTGGTATACTCTAATTGGTCATATACATATTGTCAAATAATTCAAAGAACCAAAGAGATAAAGGTTATGTTATCAGTAATGCATAAAATTTTAGTATACACCAAGTGACAATAAACACCGATGGACAATACACACCGGTGGATAGAGAACCCTGAGAAGATTCACAGTGATACCTAAGAAAGATACCTGAGCAAGAATTACTGAGTAGAACCAAAGTGATACCCAAGCAGTACTAAAAGTCACAGTGTTTCCCGACGGACATACAACCCCGATGGACAGAGATGCTCGAGGACAACTGAAGTCAAGACCGAGAAAACAAGGAGTAAAACAACGATCAGAACTGAAGTTCAAAAATGACAAAAGACTTAGCTGGCAGGAGATAAATATAGAGTTAACTATTTGATTAAATTTTTTTCATCGACCAATTAAAAGTTAAAGATAAGATAGAGATTCAAAGCATGTTTTATTTCATTTGTCAAGAAGAAATCTATAGGATAAAACTAAAGCAAGCTTTAAAGCAAGAATGACGAGATTTGCGGATCATGTCAAGAACAAGAACAACAAGGACTTAGAAATGGTAAAATCATATCTATAAAAGAGACAAGCTATTCATTATGAAAAAGAGGATGCTAAAGAGAATTTTGGTGAAGATAGAAGTCTTCATACAGACCTGATCATACAAGCTAAAGAATAGAGCTAAATATTTCTGTAGACACCAAGCAACAGAGAAGCAACAACATTCACCAAGTAGAAAGAAGTGGAGCAAAGGAATATAAGAGAACATTGATTAGAAGAGGTATTATGAGCTTACAATAGATCTGAACATCTACAAGATTAAGTTGTATTTATGAACAAATCATATACGGTTTCATTTTAACCATTGATTTAGAAAATCTCTTAACAAAGTAGGATTTAACCATCCTTTATATATTGAGATACATCCCAAGGAGTATCAAAAATTTCCTCATGAAGATAGCATTGTGAATGCCAGATATCAAGTGATAAACTGTTAGTTTTAAATCCTCTAACAAGGTCGCACTTAAAAATGTGTTTGTAACCTTTAACAGGGTTGGCTCTTCACCGAGCTCACTTTAGAAGAGTGAAAATTTTGGGTTACCAGTCCCAAGTGGTTTTTACCCTAACAAGGTTTCCACGTTAAAAATCCATGTGTCCAATGTGTATATGGTTCATTACTTTGATGTTTTTATTTACATGTTACTAAAATAGGATTGATCGGTAAACACTAAATTATTTATTGTATTTCGGTAAAGACTATACTGCTATTCAGTAAAGCTTAAGAAAAAGGATAAACAATATAACTCCGAGCATTAGTTATTTGATAAGATTATTTAAGGGAATACATCTTGTAGGATTGAAGATAACTAGAGGTTTATATATGTGGTATAAATTTTTGGGTTGATTTATCAGATTAATTTTTGAGGCCATTGATTCACCCCTCCTCTTAATTATTCTAACACCACCAACCTAAGTCCAAGCTTATAGAAATTAAATTTGTAGAAGAGCTTCCCTTTTTGTCCAAGTCCTTTCTCCAAGGTCCTCACTAACTCTAGAAGTATCTAAAGATAGAGAGTGGGTGATCAAAAGCCAATGTTTCTCCAAAGTCCCTCTAAAAGGCTTCCTACCAGCCTCCCTGCCAGTTTTCATAAAGAGGGTGTGGCTCAAGAAAGTCCTTTTATCCTTTCTTTTCTCCCCTCATAAATGAGATGGAGACCAAAAATGGAGAAAAGGGGATGGTCTTGTCCTTTTTTCCCAAACCCAAAATTTTCCACTTGACTTACAAGGCATTTTAAATGGGTCACAAATGAGTTATAGGATCTATTTTGGCCAAACTATAACCCCCAACTTATAGTATCACTAGTACATTTGACCCCAAAAATTGACCAACATTTCTTACCAAGCATTAAAATGGTTTTTCTTGGTCGGTTGATAGAAGGAAAAATTTGATTTTTTTTAATTCATTCCCGTGTTGGTCAGAATTATGACTAACATCATATGTGGTCGTAATTTCGACCAACATGGGAATAACTTAAAAAAAGGTTTCACTTTATTTCATTATGTCATGTTACACCATGAAGAGCTAAAGGAGGGCACACAGAGTAACCAACAGAGGGCATAACACACCGCAAAGAGTTGAAGAAGGGAACGTAGAGTAACCAATAGAGGGCATAGCACAACAACTCCAAGATTTATAAATCTCTCTTATTCTCAAGTACCCATCGACTCTTCTAGTCCACATGCTTTTTTATTAGAATTCTAGTTTCTATCTAAACCTTAGTTTTGAATAAACCAAATGATTTTGATATCTTCTTGGCACATTTTGTAAGGTCATTCATGCATGCCTTTCTAGACTAGTTTGATGATGATAGATTAGGGTTAATTCCTCATGATTGATTGTCAACAACCACCCACAGAGAGGCATCTTTACGGAGATGAATGATCAAAATGGGCCAGGTAGAGAATGGCGAATCACCAACCGGAATAAAAAAATTACTTAAATGATTCTAATGTCTGAGAAATTCTCGTAATGTATTTAGGACACCAATAAGTACATTCTCTGCTCACAAATGTAGGTGAATTCAATATTATTATAATGTCTCTAAATTATAAATATCCAAATTTATTAAAGCAAGTAGGGATTAAAAATACCTTTCACTTTGATTGTGATCCTGCAAACAAGTTAGGAATCATTTACAAACACAATTCATAAAATAGATCTCTTTAGTTAGAAATGAGCATATTAAATAGATATTATTATTACCTAAATCATGTGGTGAATTCAATGAGACAGTCTTTTTGTAACATTACAAGCGACCTTTGACATATTTAATTACTGCTCTCATGGGCATGTAGTATATAAATCTTAGTTCTGCACACAATTGGAAGAGTTGCCTCATCAGATCTCAAATCAGGAAACTCTTCCAATTGTCTGCACAACTAAGATTTATATACTCACTTTTCATTGCTTCATTGTCTATTTTGCATTATTTCTTTGTTGAAGTTGTCACTACTATGTCAATAAGATTCTAGTTCATTTTCTCTTTAGATATTCAATATTATTATCACTTGATCAATTTTGTAGTAGACATTCCTTCTTGGAAAATTATTTCACTAATTTCAATTCATAGTTTCGTACTATTTTTATTATAGTTCTTCATTGATAGTATCATCTTCAATCTTCTCACTGTGACTATCTTTGAATAGTAAATGAATCTTTATGGAAATCAATGAACACTATATATCCTAAAATACAATATGGATCACTCATTGATTCCTCATAACATGGTTATTATATCCAATAAAACAATCATCTTATCTTTTAGAATAATAACTACATCTGATTGGGTAGTCATACATCCA
>MU227907.1:1415086-1436101 GCA_018584345.1 Thuja plicata
TCTTATCTTTTAGAATAATAACTACATCTGATTGGGTAGTCATACATCCAATGGAATAGTGAATATATCTTCATTGAAGAACCATGATATCTCTTTTTAAACTCTTTCTTGACATCTAATTTTTTCTCCATACAAATCACTAGTTTTCACTTCATATAGCAATGTATATGTACATATTCACTAGATAATACTATCTTGCAACTTAAATATCATTGTATTGATATTCCTTGTCACTGCTTTTGACAATGAAAGGCACAACCCCTTATAAATCTCCATATTTTGTCACTTCTTAACTGCTTCTGACATTGATAGATTTCCAGTATGATTTTCTAAGTTGAAAATCATTTCATTGTTTTACATTCTATTTTCATTGCTATTGCATTGATTTTCTATTAATATGTTTGAAACCCATTCACTATTATTACTCTCCATCTATCCATAGCTTCGACAACTCATATCACTACTACTATCTTTTCATCCTTGTTTCCTAGTATTTTTTATATATTATGTGATATTTTATGAATTTCCTTGAGTTTGAACACATGTTTCTTGCTCCTTCAATCAAATGCTTTGCTCTTTATAAACAATCTCTGGATTTTCATTCACATGATATTATGTGGATCTATTTTTTTAGAATTCACAATAGTGAGCTCCCCTTTGTTCTATACCTCAATGTATTTGATCTCTATAGGTTGATCTTTTGTTTTTTCCCCTTCATTGTTTTACATCCTCTTTCCATTGTCACAAGTGCTTCCAATGTCTTGAAATATTCTTGAAAAATGTTGCTCATTCCTTTCTGCATGAAATTGATGTCCTACTGATATTTTCATAACAAAATATTATTTTCGGCATTGCAGGAGGTTTTAGAGGCATATTTGTAAGGGTTTTTGATGATACTAATTTATTTTTTTTATTTTTCCCTTCCTGCCAAGGTTGGCTTCTAATCTTGGTTTCCTTATTGTGGATAACGGGAAGGTGAATTTAACAATATGCAAGTTGGAGGAATTATAATAGGTTGGGAGTCAAAGCTATATTCTACTGAGCGACTACTTTAACAACCCCCAATATTGAATATAAAAAATGTCTAATTTAAAGTCTTTAAGTTGTTGGGCTGGTTCACATGTTCTTTTTTGACGATAGGAAAGTGGGAGCACAAACATCCCCTTTTATCTTGTGTCATCATATCTGCAACCAGTCTATGTTGTATCATCATTTCTGCTTTCTTTCTTATATGTATAGATATACATAATTATGTGTATGTTTACACACACACACACACACACACCAGTATGTATGTGTATATATCATTATGAACTTGCATACGTATTCATTATGTTGGCATACTTATTCATTATTTTCATTATTGTTACTTTGTGTAAAATATAAAATGTAGGTCACCAAAATGTAACATAAGAGATATTACATTTAAGAATTTGTTTATGGATGATATAGGTGATGTTAATGAATATGTGTGTGAGGAGGGTAGGATTTTTCTCTTAATCCAAAATTTCTTAAAGGGAAGATCCAAATTGCTTAACCCAAAAGAAAGGATCAATGCATAAGTGAATCAACCTATTAAGGATATGGATTAAAGAGAGAAACCCTAATTCTCATTTTATAGAAGAGAGTGTGTGTGATGGATTTAATAACTTTAATTGAAATGAATATGATAAATGTACTAACCTTGAAATATTGCAGATTTGAAGAATGTTGTTTTCTGAAGCCTATATTGAGTTTCTAGAAAATCTTAGACCAGATCTGGAATAGAAACGCAGAGACGAACAAAACCCAAAAATATTTTTCCATTCTAACACAATTCTGATTTGTACCCTCAAGTCCATGTCACCATTGACCCAGAATTTCTGATTCCCACCTAGGGAAGAATCGAACTAAAAAGTCTCAGACTGAAATTCTATTTTCAAATTCTAAAAGTTTGTCGAAAAGGGTATCTGAATCTCTGTCCTGATCTTCTATTCTAAACCTATACCTACAATAAAAATGGATTTGTTTGTTGGTGGAAGGGGTTTTCCTTAGTCAAACCTCGATTTAGGAATTAACCTTGAAATCAATAATTGAAATAAAGAATGCTAGCATGTCGTAGAAGTAAATCTAATAATGAAGCTATGATATTCAAATAGATATGCAATTGTATTTCGAATGTAAACAAGTATGTAAATATGAAAGCTTGGGCTCAATTAGAAACTATAAACCTCCATGATTGTATGCTTGGAATCCACCTTAAAGGGAGAATGAATGAGTCTTGAGGATGCACAAAGGATCTTGAAGTAAGATCACACCACCATGATGGATAGATCTAAGGCTTGTATGATGAATCTTGAATGTTTGAACCAAATCCATTCAAAGGCTTGAAAGATTGAATCCTTGATCTTCAATGGAGAACTTGAATGATTGAGAGGAAGACTTGAACACTTTGAAAGCTTGAAAACATGTAGAACAATGGATGCTTGAAATTTTTTCTTGATGATAGTTGTTCTTCATCTAGGGCTTGAGATTATCCTTCTTATCACTTAGTTGATTGTCAATGGTTAGAGAAAATGAGAGGAGAAAAATTCCTTTTATATGAAACTAGGGCACAATCTTCTAGAGAGGCCAACATAGGAGAATTAAATTCTAATTAGAACCATGCCCCTAGAAGAGGACCTATATTAAATATAATTTAAGAATCGTCACTTCGGAACCCAAAACAGCCGACCTGAAAGTGGGAAATGAATTTTTGATGACCTCCAGTAGCCAATAGATTTCCAGATTTGAAAGGGGGATCCAGGTCAAGGTCAAGGTCAAGGTTGACCTTGATCAAGGGAGTTAGAAACCTTGGAAAACATGCCAGATGGGAGGGATGGTGCCTGGAGAGGCCCAATCAGGGTCCTAAATAGACACAAAAGTAGGAGAGGATGCATAAATGAGGGGAAAATATGATGGTGGTAAAAAAAACCCGCTAAGGAGGGATAAAAATTCTTATCATGAAAGTTCTTCCATTTTAAGATGATACATTAAGCCCCCACTTTAGCGGGAGTATGGAAATCGAACATACTCACGGTAAAGTTAGAAGAAACACTCAAGTGGATCGCAATGAGGTAGAACATCACTAAGTCAAAAAAATGAGCCCCCAGACCAAGGATTCTAACTCAACATATATGCATAAAGATATGGAAGTAAAGAGATATTAATCATAGAAAACATACATGATTACATAAGAAAGACAAGAGAAACACTATACTAGATAACATAGTTTCATGATCTAATCCTACTAGCATGAAAGAGAAAGAGAGAAAAGAGAAAGTGATTACCTTGCCTAGTAAGATTCGCACCTTACCATGAATCACCAATGAGGGAGAGACCAACAGGTTCACCCATAAACTGTGCTTTGTAATTGTAATGCATCTTCTGACGACTTTTGAAATATCCATAGATCCACATTCTTGTATCACTATGGAAATATATAAAATGCACATCTTTTCAAGATTTAGAAACTTATGTGCATTACCTTCCAAGGATTTAGAATATTGTAAAATGAAAAGTGCATATCTCTTTGGGATTTAGCAACTTATGTGCATTACCTTCCAAGGATTTAGCAAAAAAATAAAAATGCGTGTCTCTTCAGGATATAGCAACTTATGTGTGTTACCTTCCAAGGATTTAGCATGTTGTAAAAATGTAAACTAATGTAAAATATAATATAAGGGAGACCCTATATATGCCCCCCTCCTTATCATGAATACCCACTAGGTAGGATAAGGAAGAGAAAGAGGATACCTACTTCACAAGGTAAGGAGATATCCATCTTAACAACAATATGCACTATATCCTTAGCAAAGAGTATTGACCCTTACCTTTAAGAACATAGATGATCGTGAAATGGATATGTCACATATGGAAAAAGGATCATCAAATAGGAAGAGATCTTATCATCAAGACCCCCACCATAGAGGAGTGCTTAAGATAAAATGTCATCTTCTAAAGAAAAGAGGGACCAAAGATTCGATCATCAAGCCCTCTACAATCAAGAGGAAGAGGAATCTCATAATGAAGGAATCAAAATCTAACCCAAAGCAAAGGCAAGAGTTTATAAAAAACATAATTTGCAAAATAAAGAAGAGGCGATGACCTAGGACAATCACCTCCCATATAAGAGGGTATCCATAGCCAAAACATAAATCTTTATAAGGAAATAATGTTGTATGATAAAAAAATGCCACTAAGCTAAGGAAAGCATATCCTTAGATAGAGGAAGAAGGAAAATACCTTGCCCCCCAGGGGTGAAAGAAAGGGATATATCAAATTATATCAAGAGATGTTGTAGCAAAGAGATATCTTTACAAAAAAAATGTCCTAGAAAATATATCATGAATGATTATGAGTGAATGAAGTATGTATCATAATAGAAAATTATGAGAATGGGATGTAGAAATAATAACCAATTAAACTCAAAAAAAAATACATGCTAAGAGTAAAAATGGATCCTAAAAGACTGGACTAAAATACTTCTTGCCCCCCCAGTTAAGAGACAAGAGGATAAATATGATCTAACTTATAGAAGAACGAGGGGAATGCCCTATATCAAAATTATGAAAAAATTGTAATACTGCACGGGAATGAGATATAATTCCTAAAGAATCTCTTTCTCTAACATATAGCTTGAAATACACACAATCATCAAGTAAATGTGTATTACTATAATGAAAAGGACATATGTATTTAGAGAGAGCATTTTTTGGTATGGGTTTAAAGATTTCTTTCTTAAAATCCATTAATTGGACATACACTTTCTTAGCCACATCTTGAGGAGTATCAAGGTGATCTAAAGAAGGTGTTGGAAGAAGAACATGAAGAGGAGGATGATGGTTAAGGTCCACTACCTTTATTGGAGAAGGTGGGAAACCTATACCATGCATATCTTGTTTAGGAGATGAATGAATTGGGTTTTTAATGCCTTGTTCATTGATACCAAGCCCTAAACATTTATAGCCTTGTTTATCCACCATAGTATATCTGGTAGTGTACCTATCTTGCAAAGCTTCTATAGGAGGAGATTGATTATGTTCATGAGAAAATGTTGTGTATGGTGGAATGATAGGATTAGAAGAGGCTTCTTTTTTTTTTCCTTTAATATCATCATGGATTGGATAGGGAGGGGAAGGTAAATGAAAGAATTCTCGAACATCATTATCATGAATCATAACTTGAGCCCATCATAAATGTGGGAAGAACTAGGGATTGAAGATGGATAAATAGAAATAGGAATATTTGGAATTGGATTAGGAATGATAGGATTAGGATTAGGAATATTAGGAGCTAGATTAGTAATGATAGGATTAGGATTAGGAAGATTAGTAGATGGGATATAATATACCCAATTCTTCACAAAATCCAAAAGAGTAATAAGTCCACTACACAAATCCTTGATGAAAGTTTTGAAAGTAGGAAGACTAGTATTAGTTAATCTAAAAATAGCATAAGCAAGTGAAACATGAAGATTAAAAAACATGATGAAATGGATGATGCTTTCATAAACATCATAAGTACTATAAAGAGATACTAAAAGAAGCATAATGAGAAAAATAGCCATACCCCAAAGCATCTTAAAGATCTTCATAGTCAATGAAATGCAAGAAATGTTTTTATATTTTTATGAGTATGTAGATTTTTTTTTGTATTTTAAAATGAAAGAGCATAAAAGAAAACTAATTTAGTATGCATGAAAGATCTAGTCTCTAAGGAAAAGAGGCAAAGCATCTAACACCAAAAAGAAAGAGTTGTCTATCGCGGGTTCACCAAAATGTAAAATATAAAATGTAGGTCACCAAAATGTAACATATGAGATATTACATTTAAGAATTTTTTTATGGATGATATAGGCGATGTTAATGAATATGTGTGTGAGGAGGGTAGGATTGTTCTCTTAATCCCAAATTTCTTAATGGGAAGATACAAATTGATTAACCCAAAAGAAAGGATCAATGCATAAGTGAATCAACCTATTAAGGATATGGATTAAAGAGAGAAACCCTAATTACCATTTTATAGAAGACAGTGTGTGTGATGGATTTAATAACTTTAATTGAAATGAATATGAGAAATGTACTAACCTTGAAATATTGCAGATCTGAAGAATGCTATTTTCTGAAGCACGTGTTGAGTTTCATGAAAATCTGAGACCAGATTTGGAATTGAAATGCAGAGACAAACAAAACCCATAAATCATTTTCCATTCTGACATAGTTCCAATTTGTACCCTCAAGTCAATGTTACCTTTGACCCAAAATTTTTGATTCCAACCTAGGGAAGAATCAACCTAAAAAGTCTCAGACTGAAATTATGTTTTCAGATCCCAAAAGTTTTCCGAAAAGGGTATCTAAATCTCTGTCCCGATCTGCTGTTCTGAACCTATACCTGCAATAAAAATAGATTTTTTTGTTGGGGGAAGGGGTTTGCCTTAGTCAAACCCCAATTTAGGAATTAACCTTGAAATCAATAATTGAAATAAAGAATGCTAGCAAGTAGTAGAAGTAAATCTAATAATGAAGCTATGATATTCAAATAGATATGCAATTGTATTTTGAATGTAAACAAGTATGTAAATATGAAATCTTGGACTCAATTAGAAACCATAAACCTTCATGATTGTATGCTTGGAATCCACCTTGAAGGGAGAATGAATTAGTCTTGAGGATACACAAAGGATATTGAAGGTATATCACACCACCATGATGGATAGATCTAAGGCTTGAATGATTGAACCAAATCCTTTCAAAGGCTTGAATCCTTGATCTTCAATGGAGAACTTGAATTCTTGAGAGGAAGAATTGAACACTTTGAAAGCTTGAAAACATGTAGAACAATGGATGCTTGAAATTTTTTCTTGATGATAGTTGTTCTTCACCTAGGGCTTGCGATAATCCTTCTTATCACTTAGTTGATTGTCAATGGTTAGAGAAAATGAGAGGAGAAACTTCTTTTTATATGAAACTAGGGCACAATATTCTAGAGAGACCGACATAGGAGAATTAAATTCTAATTAGATTGATGCCCCTAGAAGAGGACTTATATTAAATATAATTTAAAAATCATCACTTCAGAACCCAAAACAACCAATTCGGAAGTGGGAAATAAATTTTTGATGACCTCCTGCAGCCAACAAACTTCCAAATTTGAATGGGGGACCCAGGTCAAGGTTGAGGTTGACCTTGACCCAGGGAGTCAAAACCCATGGAAAACATGCCAGATGGGAGGGGTGGTGCCCAAAGAGGCCCAATCAGGATCCTAAACAGACACAAAAGTAGGAGAAGATGTAGAAATGAGGGGACAATATGATGGTGGTCCAAAACACCCCCTAAGAAGGGCTAAATGTTCTTATCATGGAAGTGCTTCCATTTTAAGATGATACACTTTGTTTTATGTCTTCTCAATGGATAAAACATTTGGTATTGAATGTTGTCATTTGGAGTACTTGGAAGAACAATGCTCCAGATTATTTAACGCGTGTGATGATGACATCAAACATGCTATTCTCTAACTTATGAAACATAATATTGCTAGATCACATGTACACGATGGAATGATCTATAAACTAGTATTTTCTACTCTCTTTAAAGTTATCGATTGGTTTGAATGGGTCTTGAAGGTGGTTAAGCATGTGGTTATTTCCCACAATTCAAAAAAAGTTGTGCAGGGGATTCAGACGATCAATCCAAACATTATCTCTGGCAGGCTTGGCTCAATTTTTGATAATAGAGCTGGCTTTGAAAATAAAATGGTGGAGGCATGAGAGGTCTTCAAGATATCTTGCACTAATGATAAATACACTTCTATGAGTGTCTTCCATGGTCACAATGAATATTTTCTCACTTATGACAATAGGAATGTTGTAATGAACTACTTTTTTGGAGTTGGCATTTTTGTCAATAAACTAGGTCATCTTTAGATCAATTCCTCGAACATACTTATTCTATCCTTCACTTTTTGGCAATATCCTCTCATATGTGGGGCAGGTGTATTTGAATACAAAATGATCAACTTTAATGTAACTATGCACACATCGCCACAAGATTTGAATGTAACCTTTTAAACATAATGGTATACTATTTTTTTTTTTGTAACTGCAAGAAAATTAATTTTTTGATATCTATCACACAATTAGGTATCTTTTATATTTGATATTGGGGTTTTTAACAAATTAGTATGTGTGTGTGTGTGTGTGTGTGTATGTCTATATCTCTCTCCATATATATATGTATGTATGTATATCTCTATATATAGATATGTATGTAGATCTCTCTCTCTCTCTCTATATATATATATATATGGATATAAGATATTGTGTGTGTATATTATGTACCTGATAAGAGAGACACACCACATCAATAAGTCATTACATTAGTTTAAAAAGGTTAGATAAGCATGTAAAATCAACAAATATCGATCTATTGCCTTCTAACTAAGAAGAGTGTGATTAGTAGCATAATAGCCCTCAGATTATGCTACAATCAGTGACATATACAACCTAGCATGAAGGATTTTAGTTTAAAAACAAGCTAAAAGATGAGAAAACATGCATTTTAGCTCTAAGAATGGAAATAAGAACAATGTGAAAGCATGAAATAAGAAGTGAAATATGTATCTAAGATTAATCTAACAACATAACATTGCATTTAGGATATGAGTTGAAGGCTCATTTGCTCTAAAAAATGGCTTCTATTTATAGAAGAATGAGAGAGAGAGAGGGGAGACAAGGCTTATTAATGAGTTGAGGGACTCATTAATGGAGGTGTAAGAGCCATTAATGCCTTGAGCATTAATGAGGCATGGAGGAGACATAGGCTTAAGGCATCTTCATTAATGAGGCATTAATGCAAGCCTTAAAGAAGCAAGGGGAGGGTGTAAGAGGGTGGCTTGAGAAGGTGGACTTGAGAAAGTGGACTTTCTCAAGTGGGTTGAGTTGCTAATCATTCCTTAATGGAATGTGACAACCTTAGGAAGTGGGTTAGGGTTAGAATTAGGATTTAGGATTAGATTAGTAAGGGTGAATGGGTTGAGAAGGGTTAGAACCCAAGGTAGAAGTGGTTGAGATAGGTTAGGTTGGGTTTAGGGGAATATTAATTAAATGAATTAAACTTATTTAATTCATTCAAAAATATATGAATAAATTATTTAAAAAATTTAATTGATTTTTAATAATTAGGGGACTATAGCCATTTTAATTAAATTAAATAGGCTAGGGGAATGGGTTATTTGCAAGTGGGTAATTAATTTAGGGATTTATTTAATTTCTTTATAATTAAATACTATAGCCATGTTTGATTTTGATTTGATTTAATTGGTTTGAATTGATTTAAATTATATGGCTATAATAGTTAATATAATTTAGTGATAAAATCACCTAGGACATTAAATTGATTTAAAGAATTATGTCAAGCAGTAACAGGGTCATTTGGACATAATCAAGGGTACGATCACACATAGGGAAAATAGGGTCCATAGTTGGAATAGACCAAATTTAGGTGGTTACATTTGCCCCTCTTTGAATTGATGTGCGAGTAGCGCATTGATTCAAAGAAAGTTTTTTTGAGAATCTCATTCTTGGTTGTCGAACGAAATGTTGATGAGATCAGTCTTGCACTTGATCGAACAAAACTAATAGAATTGATTCTAAACTTAGTTGTCATCCAAAGATCAATAAAAGATCTTAGAGATACTAATTTTAAACTTGGTTGTCATCCAAAAATTGATAATACTGATTCTAAACTTGGTTGTCATCCAAAAATCCAGTATGAAGCTGTCAGGAGCTTAATTAAAATATTTTAAAATGAGGAAACATAAGATATCCAGCTCATGAGAACCAAATCTTTCTATCCAATAGTTCTGACTTTAGTCAAGGAAACTATTATGCCCCTAGTTTGTTTGATAACGAAGTCATTTTGATGTTGTTTCGAGAAAAAATTTAATTGATGATAGTGTGATCATGCCCCCTCGGGAACAAAATCAAAGGAAAAGAATAAATCCCTTAGTTGAAAGAATGTATCACTTGCAGGAAGTGGCGAGGGCAAGAAAGAATGGAGCAAAAGAAGTGGAAAAAGAAGGTGTGTTTAAAAACACATGATTACTAAGTTAATTATGTGAAAATGGGAGTGATAAGACTGATAAAATGATGTTTAGACCAAGATGTATGATAAAATGTGCAGTATTGACCAATGTTTGGAACAAATGAAGCAAATTTGTAATTTTTGAAACTGTCACAAAAATGTCATTGTGCTGTTGAAAACATCTCAGGGACTTTTGATTTGGTTCCTGATTGATCAAAAAGAGAACAAAAATGAAGTTGTAGTGGTTTAGGAGGAGTTTCACAACTCCTAAATGTCTCAAAAGACCCATATAAGCCTCCAAAATTACCATTTCACTATTCATTTTCACTTTCAGCCATAGTAATTTCAAGAGCTCTATAGAGAAGATGGTAGTCCCTGTGAGGAAGCACCATTTTGAGATGATCCATTGACATCAGCGTCCAGCCGACTACCCACCGTCGGTAAGTGCTCGATAAACTACCTTGTGAATTTTGCAATTATCAAATTTATGCATTTTTGTGGCTTTTAGAGCCCTTTTAATTTAGAATCACATCCAAGATTTTAGATCGCATCCTGCGAATCCTGTGTCGCATCCAGTTTTTCCCGAATTGCATCTGGTTTTTTTGAATTCCTGTGTCGCATCCGGTATTTCCCAGATCGCAATCCAGTTCCTTTATTTTTGTCTTGTTTAAATAGGAAATCCATCAGTGGGTCACACCCGGGGTGCTTAGGATCGCACCCCGCATTTAGGATCACATCCTGTATTTCGGGGATCGCATCCGGTAAACGCAGTCGCATCCTATATTTCCAGGATCGCATCTGGTAGAAAACTTTAGAATTTTAATGTGTTTCATTTGTTTGTGTCCTGCAAACTTGGAATTACTTATTTGATTAGGAATCTGCCCCTATAATGTAGATAGGGTACTGATGTATAGCCATTTTTGTCCAAAACAGGCCCAGTTCGAGGTAGTCGCATTTCACGACACTTACCCTGTGCACATTCTTGCATTGTCTTGACAATTGTCAGACGATGAGCAGATGACTGTGATCTGATGTAGATTACGTTCCTTAATAGGTTTACCCGAGATCAGGGTAAACTGTGGGTTGTTGACTGCTCTTACCGAGAGATGGCATTCAGAGCACAACACCTTCCATTTACTGATAGGAGAGATCACTAAGACCCTGAAGGATGTCTGCAGGATACTTCAGGTACCGATGGTCGGACAGGAGGTTTTCTTTGAGTCCCAAGCTGGTGTGGTGATTGGTGCTGCATGCAGATTCTTCCAGGATGACACCATAGACCGGAGATATCTGTCTCGGGACTACATGGTCGATCACTACGATCGATTATCTATTTACTTAGTAGGTATGGTAGGCGCATCCTCATGCCAAATAGGGGCTAGCACAGATTCATGGTCGACTGGGTGAGTATGATCGAGCAGATGGTCATCCACCGTCAGTGATTTACTTGGGGGAGCTATATCTTAGCTCACATGTACCGAGAGCTACATGAGATTGTATACCATTATACCTGCAGTATGACTGTGGGTATCCTTATTCTTCAGATCTGGGCCTGGGAGCACATCCCTGTTACACAGCCAATTGTAGATAGGTAGAGGACACCTGAGAAGCCCTATGTATATATGTATGCAGACCTTTTGCAGCAGCCCCATCTGGGCAAGATTGAGTATTGGTGCCGATTATTTGATGATATGACATAGGTCATTTGGTGACCATACTTAGATTGCAAGGTGTGGGCCTCCGATGCCCAGGAGGTGCTATATTTGTGCTAGAGCCGATATCACATTGGCCAGACCAGGTATGTTATAGAGTAGTTTGTTATCACTAGAGTATTGAGGCAGTATGGTCGGCGGTAGGGTAGGACAGAGGATATTGCAGTATATGCCCGGACTAGAGATGAGACACCTTTATGGGGGGCACAGTTGACATATGAGACTGCACACCAAGAGATCTAGGACATGGTTGCAGTAGACTGGGATTTCCGGCCAGATGTAGAGGACGCAGGTGTATCTGATGGTTATACTGCTGAGAGTCTTCAGTACCCCTTTCCTTGGTTCACTGTTCCTGAGGAGATTATTCCTCATTTAGAGGAGCCACTAGACTATGATCCTGATGATTAACCAGTCAGGGGAAGAGGAGGCACATAGAGAGACAGGGCTCTTGGCAGACATGGAGGTCATGATGGTGGCAGGCATCCTCCTCCTGATGAGGGGCATGATGGAGATGATAGGGGTGGTGGTGGAGAGGCTATAGATACAGGTGTAGCCAGTGGTAGCAGAGAGGGTTAGCGTACCCAATTCAGATTTGTAGCTCCTCGGCGAGATCCTGATCTGATCCTTACTAGGGACTAGCAGAGACAGAGATAGTAGGGGCCACAGGATAGGCCACAGGACAGAGGATAAGACATGGCTTAGGAGTAGGACACAGGCTGAGATGGAGACCCATTTTGTAGATGTGAGCAGTAGAGAGAGCATCTCTGAGCTAGGATCACCAGTTTGGAGGCCAGAGTCATTATTGCTGATGCTTTATTAGTGGACAGGGATCTACAGCTTGAGCGACTGAGAGCAGAGAGGGATGCACAGGCCCAGACAATAGTCCATCAGGGACAGAGGGCTACATACTATTATGTCCTATATCATGTAGTAGTTCCAGAGGGTCAGAGAGAACCTTCATTCTCACGAGTGGCTCAGCAGCCAGAGGGGGCCATGCCTCCTCCAGCAGCTCCTTTTGCACCACCTCCTCCTCCTCCTCTTGACCAGGGAGAGGGCGTGGGTCAGAGTTGATTATGTTGTATCATTTTATATGACATGTATATTTTGAGATCATATTTGTATATTTGGATCTTGCTGAGATCCCCTCTTTTGTATATCTGGATCCTTCTAAGATTCGTTTTTGTAGATGACATTCATACATGAATATCTGATTCATTTTGGCTTACTGCTACACTAATACTCTTTATGCATTCTGATACACTGATACCCTTTATTTTTGATCTGTACCCTACTATGATGATATATATCTGATGTAGCTTCTTGATGCAGACATGTTTCATGAGTTCTTTTTGCTTTCATCGAGGTGGCAAATGTATCTTTTGTATATGTGATGATATCTTGGTCTCTTGATGAGTTAGTTTGTAGATGATAACATCATTTCATGATTGGATGTGATGAGTCATTACTGATATAAATATGTTTTAAATGATACTCATCTGAAAATGCAAATGTATGTTTCTTTTGATTTTTCAGTTATGCCAAAATAGATGTATGGATGCCCTTGTAAAAGTAAAAATGCAATACATGGATGCTTTGTTTTTGTATTTTCTTGTTTCCTCTTTTCAATGGATTCAACATGTATGCTATGGATGTGCAATGATATTTGAAATCAGTAATAGGGATGATGTAATTAACTTGATGTTTAGAAGAAGATAGAAATCATTTTTGAGCACAAAATTCCTTATGTTGTTATTTCTTTTATAAATGTACCATGCAATCTTTAAATGCAGCTATATGCAAACTCTTAGGACTTGTCACTGATTAGAAAATATTGCAACATTTTTATCATCATTGGGCACTTTTTGGAATGGACCACCTGATAGTACAACCATCACTAATACCCACTGATATTATGATAATATGAATACTATGTTTTATTGGAATGTCGGAAATAGACTTGGGCATCAAGGCATAGAAGCCAGGATAACAAAAATAGTCACCTTCCTTTTAATATACTAGCTTCTGATTAAGGCAAGATATTGGACCCACAATGACCTTGAGAATTCATATCCTTGGGTACATTATGATTCACATACCTTAATGAGAATTCTGATCAGAAAACAGACAAGGAAATTGTTTCAACCTCACCGTAGTTTACATAGAACGAAGATCGAGATATATGCAGCTATCCACTCATAGTAGCAGCTCTTACCATAAACATCCAAGTTAGGTGAAATTTATAGGATCATTTGGAACAAGAACCATACACAGAAAATCAAGAAAAAATTATGCCTCCTATCCTTGTGACTCTTTGTCTTTGCGCAGATGTCATTGAGTAACTAAGAAGATATAATAAATCACCAATTGTGAATCAATCAAATAAAATTTATAATTACTTAGATGCCCCTAGGACATAAAAGAATCATAATCAAACCATTATCAAACTACATGTTTAAGTAGTACTTGTTCATTCATATGTCAAACACAGTAAAGATTCATCAATCAAAAAATTGCAATACAAGCAATATGGTGTTCCGTGTCTTTGCATTGGTAGGATAATTCGGTCATGTTTGCAATTCAATATAGCCTTGTAGGAACTCCATTAATGTAAATGTCAGGTCTGATGTTTTGAAAAGACACCCTTATTTTGAAAAGTGACATTCATTTTGCATGTATCAAGAAACATTGCATTCGTGAGGCAAACCATCCTAGAGCAACCTAGCAACCGAAACTGACTATGCCAACAAAGATGCCCCCAGTGCAGAATGACTTATTCCTAAGACGTAAAGATAGACAAACCCAAATTGAGGATAAGATATCCATTTAGGAAAATGAAGTCAGCCTATGAGCACAGGGAAAATTATGAAGGCCTAGTATCAGTAGTGCATTGATAGATGAAGTGTAGAACACAAGTGACACCTGATTGCCAGGTTTTCACCACTTGGCAAGACCTTTTTCTTCCTTTTTCTTTTGCTACCAAGATGCCTATTTTACCAGGTGCTTATCAAGGAACTTTTTTCTTTTTCAAATTTTTTGGTATTTTTGCTTTTTGAATGTTTTTGTAGTATCAAGGCGCCTGTTTACCAAGTTTTTACCAAGGATACCCTTTTTGTAGGATCTTTTCCACTATTTTTGGATTTCTTTAGGATCAATTTTCTGAATGTTTTTGGTGTTGTGCAAGAACTTTTTGCTGTACAGGCTCTACTAGCTGAACATTAAGTGTAGAACCACTTCAAATGTAGAGTGTTGATAGGATATGGAAGAACGTCTCCTTTTGGTGTAGCTAACTAATAAGCTCCAGTCTCAAAAGTAGCAGTGATAACATAAGGTCCTAGCCAGTTAGGTTCAAAATTTCCTTTCTACTCCCTGTTAGGCTGGTTCTTAGGATTCTCCTTGAGGATGAGATCTCCTACTTCAAATTTGTGTGGTTTGACCTTTTTATTGTAACCTTTGGACATACGTGTTTGATACACTTTGAGGTGATCGAACATTTGTTGTCTGCGCTCGTCTAGTAGGTCTAAAGAATTCACCCTATCAATGGGGTACTGCTCATTAGTAACAAGACCTTGTAAAGATATCTGCAAAGATGAGATTTCAACCTCAATAGGTAGTATGGCCTCAGTGCCATAGACTAGAGCAAATGGCGTGGCTCCAGTAGGTGTTCGGATGCTTGTTCTATAGGCCCATAGTGCCGTATTCAGTTGTAGGTGCCAGTCTCTGGCAGACTTTCTCACAGTTTCGTGTAGGATCTTGAGAATATTCTTATTTGATGCCTCAGCCTATCCATTACCTTGAGGATAATAGATCAAGGAGAAATGTTGAGTAATATGGAACTGTTCACAAAGGTCATCAATGTCTTGATTTCTAAATTGGCCCCCATTGTCTGTTACAATTGAAGAGGGTATCCCATATCTACTAATAATATAGTTTAGAATGAACATAGCCACCTGTTTGCTAGTGGATTTGATTAGCGGCATGGCTTTGACCCACTTTGTGAAATACTCAGTGGTCGTGATGATAAACTTGTGTCCATTTGAAGAGTTGGGATATATTTGTCCAACCAAGTCAAAGGCCCATTGCTAAAATGGCCAATGTGTTATGAAAGGTATAAGTGCTCTGGTAGGAGCATGGATAAGGTTTCCATGTGTCTGGCATTTAAGACATGCTTTTGAAAATTGAATAGCATCTTTCTCCATGGTAGGCCAATAATAGCCTACTTTGAGCAGTTTCTTGGCTAATGAAAAGTCATTCGAGTGTGATCCACATACACCTTCGTGGACATCTTTTAATGCTAGATCAGACTCTTCAAGTTCTAAACACCAAAGAAGTGTACCATTGAGACTGCGTCGATATAGATTGTTAGTTATGAGGACGTAATGTGATGTTGTCCTAATCAGGGATCTTTTCTCATTTCTAGACCGATTGGCAGGAATGGTTTGGTCAGAAAGGTAAGCAATGATACTAGCATACCGAGATTGATCTGGGGTATTCAAGGTACATATTATCTGGTATTCAAGGTTAGCGAAGGCAGGATAGGATATTTCCTCCACCAAGAAGTCATAGCGGAATTGATGCTCCTCCAGTTGTAACATGGATGCCAAGGTAGCCATAGCATCTGCAGCTTTGTTCTCTGATCTGGGTATTTGTTGGAAGGTGACGAAGACAAAGTATTTCTTCAGATCATCAACTAGTTTCTTGTAGGGCATCAAATTTTCATCTTTTGTTTGATACTCCCCATTGAATTGATTGATAATTAGTTGGGAGTCACCATACACATGTAACTCAATGATCTTCCATTCCATATCTAGCTTGAGGCCATTGACCAATGCTTCATATTCTGAGATATTGTTGGTGCATGGAAACATCAATTTGTAAGATTTAGGAATCTTATATCCTTGTGAAGTTATGAAGAGGACCCCTATTCTAGACCCTTGTTGAGTGAATGAACCGTCAAAGTACATCTGCCATGGATGTTCAATGAGATGCATGATTGTTTCATCAGGGAATTTGATTAGTAGAGGTTCATCATCTTGGAGTGGTGAATTAGCCAATTGATCTACAAGTACCTGTCCTTTGATAGCTCTCCGTTCCACATACTCAATGTCAAACTCACTTAGAATCAGGACCCATTTTGCCAAACGTCATGTTAATGCTGTTCTGCTCAAAAGATACTTTAGAGGATCGATCTTAGAAATGAGCTTTACTGTATGATAGAGCATGTAGTGTCTCAATTTTTGTGATGCAAAGATGACTGCTAAGCATGCTTTTTCAATAATGCTATAATTGAGCTCATACGTGACTAGTGTTGTACTAATGTAGTAGATAGCTTGTTCTTTCTTTGTTTCATCTTCTTGCACCAGTAATACTCCTAGGGATGTAGTTGTAGCTGAAATGTATAGGAGTAATGGTTTTCCATGAATAGGCACCATAATTATAGGTGGAGCAGCCAGGTACCCCTTCAATTCTCTGAAGTTTGCTTCACAGTGTTCATCCCATTTGAAGGTAACCCCTTTATGTAGTAGCTTAGTGAAGGGTTGTTCCCTATCTGCAAGTTGAGATATGAATCTCCTAATGGACTAAAGTCTCCCTTGTAGTGTCCTCATTTGAGTGATGTTACCTGGAGGAGCCATCTCTAGAATAGCCTTTACCTTTGTAGGTTCTACCTCAATTCCCTTCACGGATACTATGAATCCTAGGAGCTTCCCTGATTGGACCCCAAAGGCACATTTCATCAGGTTGAGCCTGAGTTGGAACTATTGCATTTGATCCAACATCTTTCTTAGGTCAGCAATGTGAGTACCTCTCTCCTTGGATTTATCCAATGTGTCATAGACATAGTCCTCCATGTTCTTGTGCATCATGTCATGGAATATTGTTGTCATGGCTCTTTGATATGTTTCACCGGCATTCTTTAACCCAAAAGGAATGACATTCCAACAAAAGGTGCCCCATGCACATGTGAATGTGGTTTTCTCTTGATCCTCAGGGGCAATCTTGATTTGATTATAGCCTGAGAATCCATCCATTAATGAATACATCTAAAAGCCTGCTGTAAGATCTGTGATCATGTCAATGTTTGGTAGAGGGAAGTCATCTTTCGGACATGCTTTGTTTAGGTCTCTAAAGTCCATACAAATCCTGATAGATTTATCAATTTAGAAATGGGGACTACATTAGAGATCCAACCTACATAGACAATGACTCGAATAAATCTAGCTTTCAACAATTTTTGTAGTTCTACCTTCACCAATAATGCAACATGAGGATGCATTTTTCTAATTTTTTGTTTCACGGGCTTGATCCTAGGAGCGATAGATAAGTGGTGCATGATGAGATTAGGATCTAGCCCTGGCATATCCATATAAGACCATGCAAAGTTAATCTTCTTCTCTTTCAGAAACTTTGTGAACTGTACCTTCTCTTCTTCTAATAAAGATTGCGCTAGATGAACTACTTGAGGATTTTCAACAGTGCCCAAGTTTATTGGCTGTGTTGGTTCAATCAATACTGAAGATCTTTCCTAAAAGTGTTTAGGGAGGATATCAAGAGTCTCATCCTTTGGTGCTTTGGAAAGATTTTCACCATTGGATACATCTTTTTTCTTTACTATTTTGGGATCTGATACTGCCACAGAGTGGGTTTCACCATTAGTCTGCTTTTTATTTTTATTTTTTAGTTTGTGACTAATAAACTTGATATCCTCCTGTGACATGTTCTAGCTCCTTGTATTGGTGGAAGAAGGGTAAGGTTCACAAGCATTGAGATAACAAGCTAGGGAGTGGTCATTGGAAAAGTCAAGTAAAGGAGCAGGATCTGTTTCAGTCCAATCAATTAGGTCTAGATGTACCAATGTTAGGGAGTTAGATTCTGGGAAGGACAACATTGCATTAGCATCAAGACCATTAACCGACATGACATGGTTTGTGAAGTTAATTCCTTCAATATTTAGATCAATAAGAGTGAGATCATCGTTAAAAGGGTCATTGTTAATCATATGTGGACCAAATTCTAGTGACTCATCAGTAGAAGTCTCATCATCATCTCTCGGTAAAAGGAGGCTTCGTGCTTTTGGCCTATGGAATTATTCTAGACCTATGTATTCACCAGTGTCTCTATCAATGATTGGGGGAATGAACTCTTCTTCTACTTTAGGAGGATCACTATCATTGAGAGGAGTGTTAGATTGTTTGTTAGGAGCCAAGGGAGCTACAAACATGTGAATGGTATCTACTCCAATATCTTTAGAGGTGATAGATAGCCAATCCCATTCATAGTCATGAGAGTTTGTGATATCATCATCAGATCTATTTAAGTATTCAGCAATGGTTATCTGATGTACTCGATTAGCTATTTGTAGATCAAAGTGTGGTAGATCAAGGATATGTGAAATTGTGACCAATTGCCCCCAGTTAGGATGTAAATTCTGTGGCCAGGGTACCTCTTGGGTGATTGTTTCTATGGTGTCTCCTACCTCTTGAATGGGAGGTCATGCGAGAAATGGACTATGAAGATCCTATGGTACCTCAAAGCTGGGTACATAGCATTCTCTTTGATATTCAGTATTCTCTATACCAATATGTAATAATCTTTCATAAGGCCATGGTTCCAATACTATCTCATCTATTTTATCACTCCCTGTCTCTGAAGGTGGACTCTCTTTGAAAGTAGGTTTATTAATTTTAGTATTAAAACCCAATCTTGTTTTATCTCTGGTGTTGTGGAACTCCATGGGTATAGGTTCAACAAGCCCTCATCCTGTGTCATTTAGAGGTCTCTTTCCTTTGTAACCCATTTGTGTGAGGAAATCATATCCCTTTCCATACTATTCTGGGGATATCTTTACATGTTTGACCTTACATTCCACCGGTTTGCCTTTGTAAAGCCAATCCAAGGCTGCCTGTTCTTATGTGTTATCTGAAGAATATGTGGATACCTTTATCATGTTGGTTTCCTTGTGTACTTCTGGCTCTTTGAATGCTAGAGGTGTGAATGTCGATGAAGGTTTTCCATAGGATCTCGGTGACATCGTAAGTTCTATCAGTGAGGGAGTCAGGTCTAGCTTGTACTCTCCCATACCTGTTTCTTCAAGTTTCAAGGTTTTTCTAAAACTCTTCATAACCATGTCCTTGGTAGTTTTAGGAGCATCTACATCTATAGCCTCTTTGTTGTGTGGGATCATACTACCTACTTTGATATTGTTGCAAGTGTAGTTAGCATTTGTAGGAATTGTCACTTCTACCCCATTATGTGGGAATTTTATGCATTGGTGATAAGTGGATGGTACAGCTTGCATTTCATGAATCCATGGTCTCCCTAGTAGGATATTGTAGGCCAATCGTAAATCCAAAACTTGACATATGACATTCCTCTGGATTGGTCTGACTCTAATAGGTAGAGCAATAAGACCTCTGGAGGATATTTCTTCCTCATCATAAGCTTTGATGGTTATCTTGTTTCTAGTGTTAATTATTTGTTTTGAGAGACCTAGTCTCCTGATGAGATCCAGTGTATAGATATTCAGTCCTGCACCTCCATCTATCAATACGTGTCTAACACAGGATTTATGAATAAGGACTTCGATATGGAGGGGTTGATTGTGTGGATGGGTCAATGACTTGTCATCCTCTTTAGAAAAGGAGAGGTAGTGTGGCGCTGAAATGTGATTGACCATCACTTGAAATTTATCTATATCGATATCTTTTGGAACATTAGCAGCGTGTAGAGCTTGTTCTAGGATTTCCCTATGTACCGTGGATATCTTGAGCAACTCAAAGATGAAAATTTTGGTAGAGGTTCATTGCAATTGGTCTACCAAGTCATATTTTTCTCCGGGGATAGTGACCATGTATCTTGCTGCTAGTTTAGGAATAGTTACAATAGGAACCTTGGATGGTGACATTGATGTCAATTTTGGAGGTCCTTTGATTGTAACCTGTGCTTGGCTCTGTCTTACAACATTTGAGTGGGATGAGACACCTTTAATTGTGATCACATTGATGGATTCAGTTTTAATGTTGAGCATATTAATCAAATTGTCACTTTTGGAATAGGTGTAGTTTACCTCATTACCCTTCCTTTTAGATGTTTCTCCTTGATTGTAATTAGGAAAGGGTTTGTTGAATGTTGTATGATCCTCATTGGTAGTATGTCCATCTACTTTGATCTTACCTCCTTTGATGAGGTCTTGGATGACATGTTTAAGT
>MU227907.1:1445731-1451809 GCA_018584345.1 Thuja plicata
CCCCAAATCATTACTAGAAAATTTTTGAACATATCTAAATGGAATACACAAATAAGTACCAAATGATAAATGCTCAATTTTGTAATGGCAAAGGATCGGAACCATCCATTTCTAGAACTTAATTTTCTATAGTCTTAATGATTTTTCTATAGTCCTAATGATTTTTCTTATTTCTTATCTTTTGTCCCTTTTTTATTTCCTATGTTTGTGCTTGGTGACAGTATTTTGAATATTGTTGACAAAGAATGTTTCTTTTTATTATTATTTGATTGATGTTATCACCTTTCCTTACTTTGTAAATTCCATTGTCCCAATCAAGTTTTGCAGTGTTCTTTATTAGGTTTCATGTTTTCGATATTGGGGTTTCGCATTGTTTGTTGTTCTTGATAAATTAGGCCTTGAATTTGAATTTTCCCATGTCTGAGTTTGTGCCAATTGTGGAGTTCACCTTATTTTGATGGTATATTTCATTCACTCTATGTGGAATACTATTTTGTTCATGTTTTATTTCACCTTGACATTTCATTCATTTTTCATATACACAGAGAAGTGGACAATTTTGAGACTACACATTTGTTGATATTGTGAGACTACACCTATGCATATACCTTGTCTGATCAACTCTTATATGAACAGGTGATGAACATTTATATTTTCCTAAGAAGTACTAGGATCTTACCCTGCAACACATGTACTATTGTTAAAATCATCACAAGTCCATTTGTTGTAGGGTCAAAATCCCAATAATGCTTGGTAAAATAAGCAAGTTTGTCACCTATTCATATACCTTCTTTGGTCAACTTGTATATGCACAGGTGAAGGCTGATCAAATAGAATCTCCTATTTGTATCTATATGTTATGAAAGCAGTTCCATTGAGAATCTTGTTTGCTTGAGACATTTCAATTGTTAAAAAAATTGGCATTTGCATTTTTATTCATTGGTTGTGTGATTAGAGAAGGTATCTACACAGGTGATGAACATGCATATTTCATAATAATACTTTGAATATTATTTTGACCTCTTCTCATAAAAAAATTTCTTATTTCTTGTCTTTTGTCCATTTTTTATTTCCTATGTCTATGGATAGGATTTTGAACATTGTTGACAAAGCGTGTTTCTTTTTTTAATTATTTGATTGATCCTCTCACCTTTCCTTAATTTGTAAATTTCATTGTCCCAATCAAGCTTTGCAATGTTTTCTATTAGGTTTCATGTTTTTGATTGTGGGGTTCTGCATCGTTTGTTGCTCTTGATAAATTAGGCCTTGAATTTCATTCATTTTTCATTTACACAGGGACTACACATGCTGATAAAAAAATGAGCTATTTGATTTAGGTTTATTGTTCATGATTGTAAACGGTAAATATTTATGATGGTACTTCTTGGTGTATTCCATTTAAAAATAATCAGGTTTCTATGGCTATTATAAATGTCCCTTTGTGTTGAGAAAATTAGAGTTGAGAAAATGGTTGTTCAGTGTCTATCTGCAGGTTGCAAACAAACCATCCTTCTTCCACCAACTTTATAGTCAATGTACAAGTAACTAGTCATTCTATTCAAGAAAGACCATGTCTGACAATATCAACCCAGAACAAAATAAGGAGACAATTGCTAGATTGTGGTCTAACTTTTAAAAAAAAGGTGATGGAAAATGTTATTGTCCCTGTAATATTTGCAAAGGCTTAAAGACTTGAATATATCTAATCAAAACACCTGAGGAACATTGTAGGTAGCATGGTCACATTGAAGGAGGAAATGAATTTTGTCCATTGGTATGTTTTTCAATATATTATTTAAATAATTTATATACATAAGAAATAAATTGATGATGAAATCATGGTCATGGTTAATTTAAGGCCGTCATCATTTTGATATAGGTCAACCACCCTGGGTTTCATGTTATGGACCATGAAAATCTGGAGAATGTGGATTTTGAAATGAGGGAACATGGAGGTGTGAATAGAGAAGTAGATGGTAATGATCCCATGGAAGAAGATCACGATGATCAAGATGAAGGAACTGGCACAACTGATGATGATGATGATGATGATGATGAAGATGACCTTGATGTACCTATACTTGAGAAGGAATACGAGCCCCTATACAAAGGATCCCAAACAACTCTTCTTGCCACTATATTTTTTTTTTTTGAACTTAAAGGTTTTGAATGGTTTATCCAACGTAGAAATCACACGTATGTTAAGGTATGTCATATATGCCATATTTTTTCATCTTTTTTAGTCATAATTTTCTTATAGTTAACAAAGGGTGAATCAAGTACCAATTAATATTCTTTATATTAATCAATTATATTTAATTTGGTCATAGGTTGATAGGTGAGTGCTTGTTACCACTATCAAACATTCTACCTCACTCGTACCGAGAATTATCTACCATTATGAAAGATATTGGAATGGATTATCAAACAATACATGCATGTCTGAATGATCATATTATATATCATAAACACTATGAATTTTTAATAGAATGTCCTGATTGTCATGTTAGTAGATATCGATTAGATCAAATAACAAAAAAGGTGCCTCACAAGGTTCTTCAGTATATTACCACTATTCCACGTTTGCAATGATTATTGAGGTGCACTAGCTTGACACAATTTATGGATTACCATGCACACAATAAAAGTCGAGATAACATTATGCAAATTCCTATAGATGGTTCAAAATTCAAGGAAATAGAGGAAACTTGGCCACACTTTAAAGAAGAACCTCATTATCTTAGGCTTTCAATGATAGCGGATGGTGTCAATCCATTTGGAGAGATGAGATTTGTTTACTCAGTGTGGCCAGTTTTTGTTATCAATAATAAAATTCCTCCTTGGATGTCCATAAAGAGGGAGCACATAATGTTGGAAATGATTGTTCTAGGTATTTTTTCATTTAATAGTCATCTAAATTAATTTATTATAAATAATCCATCAAAATGGTCATAATAATTATGTAATGTTTTTGTTCTTTCAACTAGGTAAATACCAAGTTAAAGATATGAATGTATATATTGAGCCCCGTATTGACGAGTTGATGGTGTTATGGAATGGGTTCACTATGTATGAAAAGACAATTTCCATTCCATGCAATGCTTGTATGGACAATACATGATGCCCCTGGGCTAACACATTTTTGTGATATGTTCTCTTGTTAACACCTCTTTTTTGGTATGTTATGGGGCTAACATAAAATTAACATATTTAATCCAATTATACACGATCTTGTAGGTCTTTAAACAAAGGGAAAGTTTGCATGTCTAGTTTTTGGTCCAAAGATGAAATCTCATCATTCAAAAAGTTTAGGAAAGCAGGTGTTCGATGAGTATAGACACTTTCTCCACAGAAATCATAAGTACCAAATTACCAAAAAATATCTTTTCAATGGGAAAGGAGAGACTACATAAAAGTCGCAAAGAATGACACCTCGCCTATGGAAGTTGGAATACAATAGAATAAATCATTGAGGTAATGTCATTCCATTTGATGGTTCTTGTTTGAAATTTATATTTGATATTTTATTTTGTTTACTGATGATGTAATTGATGCTCGTGAAGGTCATCAAGGCATCAATGACCAACTTCCAAAAGGATTAAAAACTTATCCTACACAATTTAATAGGTTCCATACTACGAGCAACTCCTAATTATGCATTTTTTTGATGCTATGTGAATTGGAAAGAATATAAAAGAGACATTATGGAAATTATTAGATGGAAGGCGTGACAAAGACAAAATTATCAAGATTTATAGTGACATTGATGAATCCAACCATGCAATGAAAAATGTCATTTGATCAAATAAAAATAGAGACCAGATTGATATAAGTGCCCTTACTTGGTTATTATTGAAGCAGCAGAGCAATGATATAAAATAAGTCATACAAAAAATACGATTTCTCGCAGGATTTTCTGCGAACATAAACAATCTCATATCAAAGAAAAGTGAATTTGGGCCAGGGATGAAAACACACGATTGGCATACATTTAATAAGGTAATTCATGTTATTTTGTATTCACTATATATTTTTATACTACATGTAGTTTTCATTGTATTATTTTATAAAACATTAAAAATATCATTTTACAATTATTGCAATACGTTCTATCTCTATCTCTCCCACACCACTTTGACAACAGTGTCAAACAAGTTATATATGATCTTGGAGAATGTGGTTTTCATTGAAATAAATCCATAAAGAGTGTATAAAATATTGGGAGAAAAAAATTTCTCATCTTGTGTGTGAAATACAAAAGTGTCTACCTTCAACTTTTTTAAATGCACAACAACACTATCTCATACATCAAATTGAGGAGATTGAATTGTGTGGACCTATACAAAATAGGTCAGTGTGGATGGTTGAGAGGCACTTGAAATTTTTGAAGGGCTTGGTTTGATAGAGAACACATCCTAAGGGTTCTATGGTGGAGGGATATATGGTATACCAGAACATGGTGTACATTAGTGAATATATTCCTAAGTTTGCAGCAAAGATCCATGTAGATCATATTTGGGATCCCAAATCCATTAACAAATTCAAAGGGGAGTATTTGATGGGGAAAGGTATATTGATGAAAGTGAGAGGTAATTATAAGATGTTATTGTATTTAATTAATTTTTATAAATCTTCAATATAAGTTATTTGTAATTGGTCTATTTTTTTATATAGTTGGTCGAGAGTGGGATGCAATACATTTGTATATTGAAAACAATCTTGATTGGATGACAGTATGGATTGAACGATGTCAAAAAAATGGTTTCTCATTAACATGGGAAGGTGTTTCTTCATTGGTTAGAGAATTTCATTGTAATGGAGATTCTAATGTTACGCCAATGGTAATTGATCTAGCATATGGTTTAAGAGGTTGACAGGTATGTAAAAATTTATTAATAATCATGACCCATATGTTTCATATCAACTCATGATGCAAATAATTTTCACATGCTTGAAAGATTTCAGGTCAAGCACCACAAAGATATGTACTATCATGGCCACAAATTTTGCATAAAAAAGTTGGATGACACGAAGAAAACTTATGATTCTAGGATAACTGCAGTCTTCAAGGTCACTAATAGTTCATCTAGAAATGACATACATCCTCAAAAATCTCAAAATCAATATTATGACATCTTGGATGATATACTTGAGTGTTACTTTAACTCTTTCAAATTAGTTCTATTCGTTGTCAAATGGTACAGGCTATGACTGAATCAAAATAATCCTAATAGAATTATTATTCAACATGATAATAGATTTACAATGATTAATACAATTTCATTTGAGCCAGTTGGAAATGAGCCTTGTGTTCTTTCAAGACAATGTGAGCAAGTGTTTTACTTAGAGGTTCCACATAAATCAGGTTGGTCAGTTGTTGTTAGACATGATCCAAAAGGAAGGTCGGTAAAATATAACATGATGGAAGAAGAAGATACTGAAGAAGAAGATGATGGTGGTGGTGGTGGTGGTGGTGGTGACAATGATTATGATGATGATGTTAGAAAGTGACAATGCAAGTAATTGTTATTTTGTCATTGTTGTCAAACCTCAACTGGTGAGACTATTGTTATCTGTTTGAGTATCATATCCACTGTTGATGAAGAAGATTTAACAAGAAGACCAAGTGAATGGTTGAGTTAAGGAAAATAAAAGGGTACTTGATCAGTTGGCACTCTGGCAAAGTAATTAGTTGTTTATCTTTCAAAGATAGTTTTTTTGGTTGTTCTGTGCTGAGCAAAGTTTGGCTTGTGTCGAGAAAAGTTGCGTGTGCCGAGAAAAGTTTCTTGTGCCGAGCGAAGTTGCTTGTGACGAGCAAGTTTGTTCAATGCCAAACACTAGTGAAATTGCTGAGTGGAAACAGTGATGTTGGTCGACTTACAGTAATTGGATTAATGATGAGATTTGAGATCTCTGGTCGACTTAGTTAATTTTATTGGGATATGTAATGATAATTAAAGATTGATCCATGTCATTTAATGTATGGGTAACTGTAATTAATGCATGGTTTCAAGATTTAATTAGAGACTACTTTGGAGAAGTAAATGTAATGCAAAGATGGAATGATCTATTGGATCT
>MU227907.1:1452351-1481634 GCA_018584345.1 Thuja plicata
TAAATCCTTTAACCAGGTCACACCTAATAGTGTGTTATTGTAACCTTTAACAGGGTTGGCTCCTCACAGAGCTCACTTCAGAAGAGTGAAAACTTGGTAGCATGTTACTGGTGGTTTTTCCCATATTAGGTTTCCACGTTAAATACTTGTGTCAACTTGTGTGAATGCTTATGGTTTTTTTTACTGTTATGTTTCTACAAGCAATTTCATTAGATAGTAAACTACATGATTAGAGTTGTTGACATATGATACTATGGTTGTGTAGATCTGAAATACAGAAAAGTTTTATTTGCTACATCTAGACCTGAGGATAACTGATTCACCTCTCCCCTCTCAGTTATTCTAAATTCATTCTAACAGATGATGATGAGATGAATGAAGAAAATGATCAATGACATGATTGAAATGTACAAGGCATGTGATTTAATTATTTAAATATATTTATATTGATTAGTATATATATTTAATATTGATTTATTGATGTATTCAACTCTAATGGCATGGTATAATTAATTCATTGTGTTCAATTCTAATGATTACAACATATGTGATTTATGATAACCAATGGATTTCTTATGATGCTCAATTAATTTATGTTGATTACATGTATATATTTTTTTTGATTGTCAACCTTTCTGGAAACAGGCAACTGACTACACACATCATCACCCCTTTTGTTGACGATCTTGCATTCCATATATAAGGTAAAGGTAATTTGTTCATGTTTACAATATTGCATATTATTCATGTTATCTTCTATGTAATTTGTAGCATACGTATCATGTAAATTTTAGCTAACTTAAGATAAATGATTCACATATGCAGGAAATTTAACCCCTTTGATGAGGATCCTGCACAGTGACATGGATCAACAAATTGAAGTCAATACGCCCTATAAAAATAGTTTAAAAATTGCTTTCTTTCTCTTTACACCCATCTTCATTTAGTGGTTTAATAATAAGGTATTAACTTACTCATGATTTAACAGTACTACCCTCAAGATCAATTTTATGGCCGACTTCATCAACATTACCCTCATTTAGAAAAATATCTCTCTCCTTACCAAATATATATCTCATTTGATGGATTGCAGGAACCACCAAATAGGTACTTGTCATATCTATCTTCCTCGAATGAGGGAAATGTGGGAATGGTAGATGAAATTTTGACATATACTGCGGCTAAAATAAGGAGATCAACTAGAGGGAAAAAGATTAGAAAAAAAATTCAATAAACACATACAACTTTTCCTTGCTGAAGGGGGGTCATGTTCTTATGATAATGAGACCAAAGGTGACATCAAGGTTCCCTTCGGTACACACATCTTGAGAAAGAATGACTACCCAAGGAGCTACCTCCAATTAACACTGATTTTTGTGTTAACGTGGGGATATATCGCATAGCTCCATCCTCATTACATGGTTTGGGCCTATTTTCCATGGATGGGATAAAGGTATACTACAACAAACTTGTTTAATTGATCTAGTTTGTCATACCTTGTTACAATTGCGACGATTACATGTGGATTTCTCAATATAAAAAAAGTATGCGTAGGTATGCACTGTCAGCAAATTATATACAATGGAAAGAAAATGATCAAAGTAAAATATTTTCTATATACATTGACGGGAGACCAAAAACAACATGGAATATTGTAGGTTTTATAAATAGTATGCGACCTGCGACAACTAATAAGAAACCCAATTGCATATTTGAGGCGCGTGAGGGGAATCATGTTTTTGTATGTGCCATAAAATCAATAAGTGCAAGAGAAGACCTGCTAATAAATTACCATTTGAATCTCATGGATAAAAAAAAAAGTTACTATCATGGAGGTGGTAAGTACTATATACCATTCAAAATAACCTCAATTTTATGACTCCAATATACCATTTTATTAATAAGTTTTTTTGCTAAGTCTATTGCTTTCAGTTCTCTAAAGTTTTTATATTTAATATTTGTCACAGGACGACATGCATCCCCACATGATAGAGGTGGCGGGGATGCTCCACCCACCCATTCTTCAACAAAGGTAAACCTTATTGTAATTTTACAAATTAGATATTTGAAAAATGTTATATTATTATGTTCTTTTATTTAGTGTTTTGGAGTTATTCTGATAGTTTTACTGATATTCCTGTCACAAGTTGATGTTCAGGATAGAGGAAAAGCATCAGCAACAACATAGGAAATAGTTGTAGATACAGATGAGCTCCCGGATATCCTTAACCCTATAAATCTGGTGAGTTAAAAATTAAAAAAAGTCACTACATAAGTTATTAACATGCTAGAGGATCCAAATCCAACCACGGATATGTAGGCGAGGACAAAGGAATTGATGTCGCAAGTCCTCATTATGAGGTAAGCGGTAATGAATCTTTAGTTATAACAAAAGTTCAATAAACATTTATACTTTATACTCTTTTATGTCATTAGCTAAAATATGTATGTGTTCTTGTTACAAGATTTTTTGCTTACTCAAGAATTTGGTCATGGACATCGCGGTGAGGCCGGTACTAGCAGAACTCCCACCTCAGGTAAAATAATCCTTAAGTTAACAAGTTACAAGGAAATTTTTTCTTTGGAACATTCAAAAACTTCATTGGACTTACTGATTAGAAGTGTACATTTTTCATTGGACTTACTGATACCGTAGATACAGTTATAGGAAAAGGTACAGCTACAACTAATTCAAAATTTCTAAAAAAATCTTCACTCAAACAATATTGAAAGCTACTCTTACTCTTATTATTTTAGAATGTCTTTGCTAACAATGTATTTTTTAGCTCATCAAGTGAGGCAGGCGACTCTCCTAGAAGGACCGACCATCTAAGATTTCTGAGTGCAATGTCGACAACAAGGAGCATTCAAACATCGACACCTTCATGGTCTATGCCTAGTAAATCCTTGTTTTGCTATATTTGGTTTTGTGTTAATTATGATTTGATAATTTGTACTTTAATCTTGGGTGCATCTCATAGTGGATTATTTTTTTGTAGTAGGAGATACACCGATGACTACTACACTGGATTCAGATCAAAGTACCTGTATTGGTGATAATTCACCATCGTTTCCTGGATCTACCCGTGTTTCTAGCACGAGAGTTATGCAAACATCATTATTGATAGATGATAAAGAATTGATGCCTTTAAAATGTCTTAAGCTTCTAGGTACTTTAAAATTATTATTATTTATATTGTAATTATAATTTACTTATTCATAACAAGTTTTGGATTGATGATCACATGACATTTTTATAGGGAACGATTCTTTTTATAAAGCGCTTTATGAATTGACATTAAAGATATTTGGGCCCACCATACGTACACGGTGGAACATCATAAGTGAACTAACCCTATCCCGCTATTTTATTTTCATATCATTAATTGGTACAATATTTTTCCTTTCATTCCATTTATTTTACTATATTCACGGTACACGACTTTAGTTAATTTTTCTATCTAACAATTTTGTGTTTTTTCTTAAAAGGTGGAACTTACAAGAAAAAAAATTAAAAGAACAACTCATAAAATATTTACTGAATGAGTTTGGTAATAACATTTTTGAGGAGAAGAAAATTTTAGAAAAAGCTGGCAAACATCTTAAGACTGTGAGGGACACATATAGAAGAAGTCTTGTCCACAACCCAAAGTATGAGCATCCTCCCTTTATTTTAGTGAGTCATTGGAATGAATTCATTTTGGATGCAAAGGAGAAAGGGGAAACTCAAAGAGGAATTGCACCACCAAATGAGAAAAGAAGGTATGTGATAGTATTAACTACTAGTAGAATGTAATTATGCACTAATTAGTGTTCTTTATATCTATATAATCTAACATATTTCAAACTCTTCATAGGTTGCAGGACACATCAAAGGCTACAAAGGCCAGACTACAAAAGATTGGCCAGCACAAACTTGGCTCTAGTGGTTATTCAAAAATTCAAGCACGAATTGTAAGTAGCAGTAAATGAAACTCTAGATCTAAATTTTTATAAATTACAAATAATTTTTTTTAATCAAAAAATGCAGGGCTCAGAATTTAATTTAGAGGCCACCGAAGAGCACAAAAATATTGCCTTCAAGGAAGGCTATCAAGCCGTGACGAAATGCCTACGCCAAGCTTCCACTGGCCCAACCCAAGAGTCTCCTGCATCGGTTGAGCAGGTAAATATGGAAAATGAAAAATATTTGAAATTGAATACTTGAGAAACAATATATTTGATGTTAATTTCAAACATAAATTAACTATTTTTGTTTTATAAAAGCAAACAATGATAACAATGCGCATGGACTTGCAATGCAGTCTCGTAATCCTAACACAGAACTACGCCGCATGATGAAGGCCCTAATGTGGACCGCAATGTCGATGGAGGTGTTGATTTTCTATTGAAAATTAATTATTTAATTATTAATACAGTTTAACATCTAAAATTGAAATTGGTGTAACCTTTTTTGTGTATATTTTAGAGCATACTGAATGTCATGCTGAACGAGTGGAGGATGTTTAGAGTGATCACCATGTTGACTTTGGGGATGACAAAAATGTTATTGTAGATAATGTGGCATAGTTAGGTAAAGAAAATCTATGTTTTGTTCTTTTAAATTTATAGTTCTTTTAATTAATTAAATACTTGTAACACTAATATAAAATGGTATGAATTTAACCCATATAGTTGTTATTGCAACAGACCCCCCTTTGGCACATTAGCCTAGTCTTCTTGAACACATGATGAGGAGACATGTGCTGAGATCATAATCAGTAGAGAAGGGGAATGATGAGGATATTTATGCTCCACTTAGCTGTTTCCTTAAAAAAAAATAAGAAACCAAAAAAGAAATGATTGCAATTAACAATATTTTTTGCTAATGAAATACGTTGTCTTAATGGATGTTATTTTTTACTACTAGTAAATGTTGATGAATGATGTGTTAATAAATTATTCATCACTATTGTGTGTGAATGAATTTTAAGTTTTAATGAATGTTATGTGAGTATAATGATTGAATGTAGGGAAAATATTATTTATATAAGATGAATACATGAACTCTATATAGAGGAATACAATTAGTGGTATATAGTGATACGACATAATAAAATCAATTTTTATACACTTACTATGATGAACCTAGATTGATCTGGTTTGAGACTATGAAGTTGAACTACGAAGTCTCTGAGCATGAACGTAGGCAAGGCCATCAATGATGAGCCCGCGAGACTTAGGTCCAGTCCCATAAGGTTTGTTAAATGGTTCTCACTATTCATAAGTAATAGTTTCAGTCCCTTATGTATGGCATGAATTACGTTGTTCTTATGTACTTTATAAATTAGGTAAAAATAAATGTTTGAGGCTCTTTTTATACCTTTACTATGATGAACCTAGATTGGTGCGGAGCACCTCCCATTTTGGTTTTAAGTTTGGTTAGTTGGTTTTTAGGGTTTTTTAGGGGTCTTTGTTATGTTTGTGATAAGATCCATAATTTTTGGATCCTAACTAGTTCATTTATGCTTGTAAGAGCACAAGTTCCTCCAAGGTGAAAATGTTGTCACATTGATCTAAAATTGTAAAAGTTGCTAATTTTGAGAAAATAGGGGATATGGTCTCCTTTAGGGTCCTATTTTTCCTAACTAGGGTCCTAGGATGGGTCAAAGTGCATCGACTTGACCAATTTAGTCAAAGAGAAAGAAATGCTCAAAAGTTGCTCAGTGAGGAAATGGATGGTTGTAACCACCCATGCTCAGGTATTTGAGCATGGATTGAATATTTGGAAGGTTAATGGATTTTTAGTTACAGACCACACGTGTGAGCATTCTGTACGGATGATTCTCTAAGTTTTTCTTACATTTGCAGTGTTTCTGCACTCTTGTACGGTTGTGTACAGATTAGATTGTGCAATCTGACTCCATGGGAGTGTAGATTTTTGTTTTATATTTATTTTTCATATAATAGTTTGTTTTCAAGTTAATTCATTGTATAGTTACACTTAGATTTTGGTGACTGTGTCTGCAATTCCCATTTGCAGAGTTGCAGGAACAAAAATGGCTATAACCTAAGCATCCACGGTTGAAAATGAATGAAAAATTGTGGAACGATAGGTTAGGGTCTGTACATAGTTTTTATGTTTTCCTTTTTTTCTTGCAACTAAACTCCTAGGCTTGGAGTGATTCCCTAGGTTGACTGCTTTGAGTAGGTGAGCCAGGATAGGGCAAAGATTGAATTGAAACAACATGCCCATGATCTTGTATGGATAACTTAGTGGCATGTGTGGAAGCCCTAGGGTGTCTCCTTGAAGGACCAAAAGGTTTTATTGGTTGAGGTGAAGTTTGAAGAAAAATTGAAGGCAATTTGCAGTGACTGGTCCAGAGACCTAAAAGATAGCCTAAAAACTAGGGCCTAGAAGAAATTAGGGTTGTGGATGTCTTGGAGAACTATAGATTTGGATTATTGAAGTGCTACTTGATATATTTCAGATTCATATGGTATTTCATAGGGTTGTTTGGAATAATTTGTAGCATTTGGCTTAAAATGGTGAAAATAGACCTAATTAAATTAGGCCTAATTAGGCCTATCTTTGAGTAGTGATGACAAAGAGATGAATATAGTGGCCAGAAGTGTTTGAAACACATAGAATGGACATGTAAGGTCCTTTGAACATAGGCTAGAGACTAAGGAGTTTTTGGGATGATCCTAAGAAAGGGTTTAGGATTCTAGAGGGAAATCTAGTGAGAAAAAAAGGTAGTTGGAGGACTAGTTGGAGTAGTTGAAATTGTTTGTGCATTCTTTCTTCATTATCTCAACTATACCTAGGAGGCAAGTTGAAGGGAGGGTCTAGGAGGCCAATCTTGGTGAAGGATACATATATGTTTAAACCATTGGATGGTTTAAAGAAGTGATTAACAAATTGGAGTAAGGAAAATACTAGAACTCTAGACCCTCTACATCATAGATTGATCTAGTTTGAGACTATGAAATTGAACTATGAAGTATTTGAGTATGAACGTAGGCAAGTCCATCAACAATGGGTCCCCAAGACTTAGGTCCAGCCCCATATAGTTTGTCAAATGGTTCCACACACACACACAACCTATACAAAATATACAACCTTCACTTGTATATAAGAGTTTATTAGAGAAGGTATCTACATAGGTGATGAACATGAAGATTTGCCTAAGTACTACTGGGAGCTTGCCCAACAATAGATGTTCTATTGTGAAAATCATCACAAGTCCATTTGTTGTTGGGTCTAGCTCCCAGTAGTGCTTGGTCAAATCTAGATGTTTGTCACTTGTGCATATACCTTCTCTAAAAATACGTAACATTCATTCCAACCGTAGGGATAGTCTATAAATTAGTGGAACATTTCCTCTAAACTCTTATTTTATGAATTACAAAGTATAGATTTTTATGAAGAGATATGGTCATGTATTAATAATTCCCTAGTGGATTATTTGTATTAGTTGATTCTATACAAGATCGACCATCAAAAGACTAAAAATTGCACCCTAAATTCACTTGAAGCATCAGATGCCCCAAAGACAGGAAGAGAGAAATACAAACAAACATTGTCTATCTCTTTGTTTCTTTGGGGCATCTGAAGCTTCAAGTCATACTTGACATCATCGATTGACAACTTCACTATTTTTTCTTCAACAACTTTGCTAGAAGAAGGAATGTGAGTGGTTTGGTTGTATTTGAAGCCAGGTAATTTAACTAAATTTAGTTTATATTTTTGTAATCTAATTGTTGATATTGGGCTGTAACCATAATAAAATAGATGCATTTATCCTGTAAAACCATCTCTATCTAGAAAAACCACCTTGCATACACTCCAGCTCTTGTTTTATTTTGGAATTGTTTGTGCAGGTTTGTACTCATCATAGAACTGAATGGGTGGATGGTAGATTATTATATTTTTTTGAGATTTCTTCATGTTGCTGCAACCTCATTTGTTAGTCAACACCATTCTCCCTCCCTCTTTTGATTATAATTTCTTATTTTCTCTTATAAAAGAGGTTTACGTTTTGGTTGTCTGGTAGCATTTGGACCATGCTTTTGTGGTAGAATGAAATCAAGGTTGTGCTTCTTTATCCTATGATTATTTTATGATTTGAAAGGAATAAATATGCATAGGATGAAGAAGCACAACCTTGATCTCATTCGACCACAAAAGCGTGTTCCAAATGCTAAAGGCCAAAAACCATAATGTAAATCTCTTTCCTCACAGAGAATAATAAAGTATAAGCAAAAGAGGGAGAGTGATGTTGACTACCAAATGAAGTTGCAGTATGATATGCAAAGAAAGCGTGTAATTGAACGTAAATGTGGAATACACAGTGTAAAAAATTATGAGGATCTCCCTAACAAAGCAAAGAAAGAGGTTGAAGATGAAATGCAATCTTATAATAGTGCTGAGAAGGAGGATGAAAGAAGGACTAGAATAATATTGTTGAACAAGACAAATAAAATTGATCGAAAGGTAGTTTGCAATTGTACTCTTATAAAATCCTATTGTTTGATTATTTTACTTGTGTTTATATTCATGCGAATTTGATCTAATGTTCACATTCATGGCATTGTAGAGCATTGGTTAAGAAGGAAATAATGGGAATTAGCAGGGTCTCCAATTCAGAGGTGTAGTAATCTACGTTTATTACTTTCATTTTACTTTCTTCATCTATTTTATGTTTAACATCTGGTGTACAATATTCTAAATTTTTCAAAGTTTGACATGTTTATATGGATCCACATTATAAACAAGAAACTTAAATGGTGATCTTAACTAGTAATATATTTTATTAGTTGGGCTTCCTAATTGGAGCCCTAGTTAAATTACTATGAGATGTTGATAAACTATTGAAGTTGGGTCAAATACCACATCCAACTGGTTTAGTGTGGCATAATTTAATTCTTACCTCTATTAATTTTTTGAAACTTAACAAGTCTTTCAATAAATATTTTTTTTGAAACTTAGAAGTTACAACCTAAAGAAAAGATAAGGCAAGAGAGTTTACATCTTCAGACTATGGCTTTTCCTCTCCTTGACTAATTTGCTTCCTTAAAATTAATGATACATGTTCTTCGAGGGTTTTGTGTTCTTTTACTGGCCATAAATTCTCTTCTTTGTACCTTCATATATATCATTGTCAAATTGTTAGAGCTGGAAGTCATTTGTATCTTTTATGTATTTCTTCAAACCCTCGTAACTATCCCTTTTCTATGTTTTGATCTTTTGACTGTCATATTTGATATTTGTGCTCTTTAAGATCTGTAATGTTTTTCTCAAGAGTAAGTTTTCTTTCTTCTTTGTTGTCATGTTCAATTGAAAGACTTCATATTTCATCACCCTTGACAACCATGTTGTGTGAAGGGTCTAAATGACCTTCTCAATTCTCTTTGGTTCTTCTGGATCATGACTATCTTCTATCATTGGGCATCTTTTGACTGCTTGGTAAACCAAAAATGCCCTCTTCAATGTTGTAGGATGCAACCATGGTACCCTTGTGGCTATTCTTTATGTATTTTAGACTTCCTTTTTATAGTTTTCATGTTTAGAGGACTGTCAAAGGCTCACTATTCATCATTTCAATGATATATTGATACTTTATGATAATTCTTCTAGCTAGGCCCACTATATTTTTATATATGCTTTGCATTCGTGACTAGAAATATGTGGACACCTTTCATGCATAGTATTATTGACTACCCCATTCTTTTGTAAATCATCTCTTTCTTGCATATCACTATTGCATTATATTATCCAACATATCTTTCATATTACTTAACAACTAGTGCTATTTAAGGTCTTAAACTTTTTCTCCATACCATTTCCTTGCTAAAGTGGAATGCAGAACTTATTCTCAAAACTAGAAAATATCACTCACATCCTTTTCTTGCATGGAATGTCCACAAACTTCTCTATGATAGTTCACATTAGTTAGTTTTGACATATATTTCTCTTAAATCACCATCACTTTGATAATCATCACTATTGTAGCATCCTTATTATATCTCCTTTTTATTGTAATGAAAAATTTGCAGGGTCTTTTCACCATGTCTTTGATAACAAATTATTCATAGGTAATTGTACCTTTCCTTTAACACACTACCTACCTTTTGAAGCACATCTCCTTTTGTGACTATGAAAACCCTAACCATGTTTACCGTTTTGGAATTTTATTTGTTCTTATCTATCACTTAATTTCATATACACTATCACCTAAGGCCCCTTGAAGGATAATACTAACTCATTGCACTAACAGTCAACACTTTATTGTCATTTGGAAAGTAACAAGCATCTAACAAGAATTTTCACTGTCATCTAGACACTTCTACCTTAAAATATGTGACTATCACTTTATGACTCTCTTTTGACCTGGTTATACTTTGTAGGGATATCCTTCATTTATGCATTCTTAACATGGCACATGTCACTGTTCATGACTGTCCTTTTGGATCTATATTTTGTCTTCAAAAACCTTGTTGTTACAAACCCTTATTAACTGTTCAAAATTTTTGCAGACACAAGAAATTTTGTATTATCTGTTAGTTGTCTTGGGTTCAACTGGGATTTAAAAAACAACAAAATCAATAAGCTCTTCAATTATGAATTTTCTCTTTTAGCTACAACTCATCCTTAATACTGGTATTATCTTTTTCATCATTTATAATCTGATATTATGTTCCATATTATATCAAAGTTAGACATTCTTATAACAAGTTTTGGCAAATTCTATCTTTTAGAGTCTATTTTTTTCCTTCATAGATGAATGTTGCTTCCTCTACATAATTTGTTTCACTTGTCATCCCAATGTAGGTGCTTCTATGAGTTGCTTACCAATCTTTATCTTACAACAAAAAATATAGTGCCCACTTCCCAAATTCCCATTGTGTTGCATGACATAAATAAGCCCATATGATTTCCTATGCATCTAGCATTGTCTAGACCATTTGTATAACTATTCCCATTTTGATATTTTATGGTCTATAAATGTGAAACAAAGATGTACTGCATTACCATCTATAGGAACATCAAGTAATTTAGAAAGAGAATAATCAATTAACGAGAAAGCACATTAAATTCATTTCACTCCCCTTTATTGTGTAATGTAGGGCATAATCAATTACCTGCTTCTCTTGATAATGATGAAATTCATTATTAGATCCAAGGGAAATTTTTGGGGTTTTTACATTGTTTCAAAAAAACACAACACTTGCCAACCATTTCTAAAAAGTCCAATATTACCTTATAAGCAATAAGTATGCAACTGAATTTTTTATCTAATATTTTACTACAAAGCACTATTTTTGACTAGGTAATAAACATTTTTCCTGTCAAGTATAAAGATTGTATTAATATGGGTTGGATAGTTACAGGACCAAATGCCTCTGAGTTGAAATAAAATACAAACTATGATCATTTTAGATTGAAAAATCCAATTGTCTGAGAATTCAAAACCACTGGCAACCAGAGCACCTAACTTATGCTAGAGATAACAAAGATAAAACAAAGAAATAGAAAAGTAGGGCTTCCTAAGCATAAAATAAATATACAAGTCCATTAAGGAGAGAAATTAGAGAAGATAGTCAATCCATTAACATTTCCCTTTTTACTAAATTTCTCTTTCAAATAAGTATTAGCATTGGTATTGAGGATGGAAATATTAGAAGCCAGAATTTCAAAATCAACAATAGTAGTAGTGGATTAAAACCTAATTGACCAGGTAAAAAAATCTTAAGTTTTCAAGACATCTCTTATCATTGCAGCCAAGGAATTGTCATGTTTGGAGCTCCTTGGACTTAAAATGTCAGTTTTTATTTGTAGAGAATTATGTACAAACATAAAAAAAAAATCATCTTCTTGCATTGATTGCTAGAATATGCTTTAATTTTCTTTGTAGTTTTAACAGACTCACTTGCATCTCTAGTATGACTAAAAGAGACAATGGACTATTATGCTCAGAAAATATATTTGGAAATTCCTCTTCTCGGGTATGACCGAAGGAGATAAAAGGGCCAGACTTCACAGTTTTTGTGCCACCAACAGACAAAATATGTTCAGTATATCATCCGAGTAAAAGGGTTGATTATATTGTTTTGACTACTCCCTTCTTATGCTTTATCTTCAACCAACCTTCTCCACAACACTATGCCTTCATCTTTATCTTCAACCAACCTTTATCATAGGAGTTTTTCTTCTATTGCTTTCATCTTTTCTTCTCATAGTGTTTTGCATGACTAAATGTATGGGTCAACATCTTATACAATTATTGCATAAGGTAAACAAACAAATTTATTCTTTAATCTATGATATGGAATTGAGACTTCATTAATTCTTGTTTTGCAATCAATAAACTTCAATGTTGCCTTATTTGTGCATGTCTTTTATCAAATTGAATTATTTTTACCATTGTTCTATTAAATATTTCTTGCACGGTCTCATATCATTTATTATATGTATCATTACTACTATAGAGCCACACTTTATCCTTTTGTAGCCTATGAATTTCCTAGTAAGCTGGATGCTTCACTCGATTTACATCTGATTGGCATCGAAGTCTAATCTTCCTTTTTTAAGCCAGCATTAAAATAATGTATAACTACTATCATCTTGCATGTTCTTTTCTAATAGCAGAAAACCCCCCTTAGCAATTAGCATTTGGTTTCTTGTGCCTTCAAGAAAGATTATTTCTTTTCTCTATTCCAAGTTACCCATTTAGTGTAATTAAGAATATAAGTTTTAGACTTAGTCCTCTAAAGATAATTTGTTAGAGAATTTGTTTTATAAGAGGAAACCATGAATTAGGAAACACTCTGATTTAAACATTATAAATTAAGTTATTATGCTGGTATCTCTCAACCAAATTAATTGGACTTTATATTGTAACTTTTCAATTTTGAAAATGGAATCTCTCATGGGAATTTTGACAAATAAATGCTATTCCATGTTCTTTGATCACCACCCAATTTGGAATTTACCTATCCTTCATGAGAGCGCTATCCTATAGAATGCTTTCTAGATATCATCATTCATTGTATTAACTATTACAACTTTATCATTCCATAGATGATAATATCATTCTTTTATGTAAGAAATTTGTTAAACAATTCACATGTGTTATTTCACCTCCACATTCCACATACATGTCTATATGAGATTTTCATCAATAATTTCAAATTAAAATTTTGATCCCATATAAACCTCTTATATCCATCTTATTTTTTTCGCTCACCCATTCAAGTCTGCATAGAAGAATATTAAGAAATCCTATAAAAAATTAGTGCATTTGTTTATATATCTGGGAGTGTTGTTTAGAAAGATGATTAAGGAATTAACTAGTAGTGCTTATAGTGCTTGTTAAGTATATGATTTCATATTTCCAATTAATTTATATGGTAAACATTAAATTAATATAGGATTTATTGTAGTCTTTGATTAATAACTTGCCAAAATAGTATCACTATTCTTAGACTAAATTTGGATTTTTCTATGGAAGGGTTATTTAAGTTAATAGGACATTTTTAATGTATTATGGTTTTCTCCATTGAAGTTAAGATTGGGTTAATTAAGAGGTATTAAGTGCACAATCCTTGACTAGTAATTATACTAATTGGTTTGTTAAATTAGACTAAAAGATTAATAGATTTTATCATATGCTTTAATTAAATTTATTATACTATATATTGGTAATTTTAGTTTTAAATGTGGTTAGTAACATTAGTCCCTTCACTATTTTTTATTGTTGCTGATGCTATGTATTATATCTTAAGGTCTCAGAGTATGGGCCCCCCCATCAAAGGTATCTCTCTCCCTAATAGAGAAGAACTTATAAATGTCCAATTTGCAAATGATACAATAGTGTTTCTAGGTTTATCAAAAAGTAAATTTGACAATGTTGTAGAAAGGATCAATTTCTTCTGCAAAGCTTCTGGCTCTAAAGTCTCTCCTCATAAATCAATTGTTTTAGGCTGGTCAAATGATCCCCCTGTCTGGTTAGATGGAAAAGGTTGGCAATGGGCTGGGCCTAACAAAATTGTTAGGTATCTTGGCATACCCTTCTCTATGGAGCCTAACTTTGGTAATATGTGGGACTGGGTCTATGATAAAATTAATAAAAAACACATCAAATGGCAGGCTCAGTCACTATGATTGCAGGTAGAGTTCAAATTGTTCAAAAAGTTATTTCTGCTCATCACATTTAATATGCCTCGACATGGATGTTTGCTAATACCCAAGCTAATATGTTAGAAAAGATCCTTAGGGATTTCCTATGGTCTGATGGAAAAGGAAATAGAAAAAGATATTGTGTGAAATAGAAATGGTGATGTCAGGAAAGAAGGCATGGAGGGCTAGGGCTGAAGGACAGTAAAGTTCATGGAGTAGCTCTGGAAGCCAAATCGATTATTAAAGCCCTTTGGGGCAATGAACCATGGAAAGTTCTCATTAGGAACAATATTGAGAAATCCACTATTAGAAAAGGGAAGTAGTGGAAGAATATTCCAATATGTGATAAAATTATGAGAGAGTACAGTATGAAATTGTTTGGCTCCAAAAATTTTTAGTCCTTCTAGAAATATTGGATTCAGGTGAGACAGTTCATTTCCGAGAGGGAGATGTGGGGGTTATCCTTTTTTTTTGTTAAGGACAGATCAATTTGGTGGGGGTTGTGTTATAATGGTAAACCTTTGGCTCTTACTCAAAGTTGCTCTGCTAAAATTTAGAATCTGAAAGGTATCTCGGCTATACAAGACATCTTGGTGGATGGGAACCTAGGGTCATGGGATTGAATTAGCTCCAAATTCAGTATCCCTGCTTCTCAAAAAAAAAACATATACTCTCATCAAAAAATTAGTGAATGGAACATTTAAAGGAGACATAATTGACTCTGCAACATACCTTAATAAGTGTAAATGGATGGATGGAACTCTGTTATCTGATACCACTACTAAACAACTATATCACAATTAAAGAAGGAATCCTCTATCATCATACGTGTTTCCCAATGTTGGGGGCATGTTAATCCCTTTTCTAATTGGCAATTTTTCTTTGAGTACTTTTGGAAAGTCAAATCTGAACCAAAGAAGTTATGTTTTAGATGGTTGGTTTTGATTAAAAAACTTTCTATGGGTCATGTTTTGTCATCCATTGGTCTATCTCCTATTATTTGTAGTCTATGTAATTCTATTGAGAATTTTGAGCATTTCTTCTTTGAATGTTTTTATGCACGCAAGGTCTAGTCTATTTTTCTTGGCTCCCCTTGTCTTTGGAATTGTAAACCTAACATTTCTTGGAGTGAAATTCTTATTGGTTATGTTGAAATGTTTGATTCTAAAATTATTTTTTTATGGTTTACACTGACAAGTGAGATTCTTTGGACACTTTGGAAGGATAGGAATAGAGAGGTTTTTCAGATGGAGAAAAGGAAACCTACTGATTTTAATCTTAAACTCACCCACTTTCATATTATGACACAGGTGTCAATGGTACTCAACATACCCAAGAGTAAGTTCATGATGCTGATTCAGGAGGGCAGTCTGATGATACACAAGGATGAGGTACAATCTACCCAATATGTTTCTGACTACCAAAGCTTCTTGGCGCCCTCTGAAGTGGAAGACTTAATCAATCTTCTGAACAAAGGCCATCTAGTTCCTAGGGAACAGGTGGATGTTGCTGGCACTCACTTTGAATAGGAGGCAACCACAGTAAGAGAACCAGAAGCAACACGAGAGAAGGATAATACTCAGTCTAAAATTTCATGGGTCCCAAGGGACAATACCAGCCAGAATGATGGTTGGGATTAGGCATCAGTGATGCACACATGTATCTCCTTTTTGTAATTTGATAGCCACAATAGTATAAGCAGACTTATATACAGTGAATAGTATAGAATACAGTAACTTCTTATATCACTTCCCCAATCTTGTAACTGTATATGTTATGGGGGTTGTGAGTAGATATTATACAGACTCTGGTCTCACTTTTTAATTGTATATGATTAAACTATCTTAATATAAAAATGTGGTTAGTAACATAGTTTGTGATGTAGATCATTAATTTGTTAAATTTGGAATGGTGATGTTATGAAATTGTGTTTGATTATCTACTGATGAAGAAGACGTTCTTATGATAAGTTTAATATCTTGAAAGCTATTAGTAATTATGTTAATGATAATTTAATGATGTCAGTATTCAAATTTTCTGGCTATTAATCATTAAGATAGCACTATTAAGATAGCACTATTAATCACTAGTAATTAGTAATTAATCATTATTGTTGGAATTATTAATAGTATTAATCAATATCAATATCTTCAACACAGGTATTATGACTAGTTTATTTGTTCAAATTCATTATTATGTTATTCATTTGGCATTTTATTATAAAATAAGTGTAGTTTTTGTTGTATTAACATCTTCATGGCATTGCAAAATACCATATATACATATCAAATTTCAAAAATATAGAATTTCCTTACTTGTGTTGACATGTGTTACAAAATATTCATTACATTGACACGTGTAGATATAATTCCCATAGAAGGGCATAATAGTGCATTAACAAAATAGTAGCATTGCTTATGATCAAGCAAATAATTTTCATAACATATTTTTCACTAGAGGCATGATGATTGCTTTTCTTCTTCTTTTTATATCTTTGTAATTTTTTAGGACAATGCAAGTGATAATTCTTTACATATAAAAACATTGCCACAAAAATCAAAATATGTCAAAGAAATTGATCATAATAGAAACATAGAAATCATATAACTATGCAGAGATAATGTGAATTGATTAATTTTTGGATAATGTGCAACATTTTTTAGTTGATTCATTTAATTGGAGTGTTAGAATTTATTTTTTTGACACACTTCATGTATTTCTTAATTGCAAATATACATGTAAAGAGCTACTTAATAGTCTTGTAGATTATTTTTTGAATTGCCTTTGCAATGGTTGTGATCTAGGTTTAAGCTTTTATGAGCATCAATTACATTGAATAATGTTTTGTGAATTGCATATGATACATGACAGGACATGTATTTATGTAAAATAAGGCTTTTGTTAACAAAAATCAATGTAAGTGGAAAAATTAGATGGTGTGTTGAATTGTTTGTGTGAAAAAATTAACACATTGATTAAACATATTCATAATTCATATAGTTTTTACACACAACAAATTATATTTTCATTTGAATAGGAATATATGTTATCCTACAATATCAATGTTTTTCAACGATAGGAATCCAATTTTTGGTAAGAGGTTTCATAATGCATCTAAAATTGCAAGTAGATGACAAAATATTATTTATGAACTAATATTTGACATTGTAGGTACTATTCAAAGGAGGGCTTTCAGGTATGGTAATTATTTTTCTTTTGCTAGATCATTTGATTTATCGATAGAATTTTCAATATTTTAATATTTTGTTATGATTGCCTTGTTATATTTTTAACAACTAGCACATCTTTCGTACTGGAAACAATAGGAGTTAAAACATTTGCATTGGAAAAATTAAAACACAGTCATGGAAAGATAAAAACAATTTAAAACATTTCCATTGAAATTGATTGTAGCATGCATGTTAGCTAGAGTACTAGATTTTGTATTAGAAACTATTTATTGTTATGTGACAACAATTGTATATGCATTGCAAACACAAGACATTATGAAAATAAATAAAATCAACAAAAAAATATACAATGACCTATTCAAGAAAAAGCAAAAAAATTATGCAAAATGTTATTTATAGACTATAATTTAATGATAGTAAGAACAATGATAACAACATGATAGTAAGAAAAATGATAACAACACTATTATTAATGTTCAAGAAAATATAATAAGGGCTAAGTAATTAGATTTGTAAGCATTCTGAAGCATATTCTAATTCAACTACTATACTTTCAATGAAAAGATTAGTAAAAGGAAATATATTAGGGTGATCCCACAAAATTGTGTCCCACTTTTTGGCCAACTTTGACACTCAAATGAACATTCTGATAAAAGAATTCACTTTCAGACATCTATTGTCATTAAACTGTTAATAATTTGAAGATGATGTAAACTACTGACTTTTAGCATTTTGTTTCTAGTTTATAAATATATATTTTTTTTAAAAATTAGAATTTATTTGTATCCAATTTTCCTTCTCCTTCAAAAATTATTTTTGTGAAAAAACATGATTTTTCAGGAGTGACACTCACTTTGATCAACATGACTTTTTTATAAAATTGATAAGAACATAATTATTTTGAATTTAGGTTTGTAACAAAAATATCTAGAGAATCCATTTGGTTTCATTCAATTTGGTTGAATATTTAATAGTTTATTGAGTTATGAAGTGACATTAATTATAATTTGGACATAGGTTCACTTTGATCGCTCTAACTCTATCTCTATATATCGAAATTCATTTATTCTTTTTTTGATAGAAAGGTAACATACATACCTATTTCCTAGATATTTTTCATATTTTTTTTTGCCTAATTTACTATTTTTCCAGAAGCATCGAACAGAGAAGTTGCTAAATGGTCAGACAGCCTATGTTAAGTAAAACTTAAAAAGAAAAGTCTTAATAAACTCAATATATATATAACTCATAATAATTGGAAAGCTTTATCTAAGTACTATCATCCTATATTTAGGTTTTTCAAATGAATTTATTTGATCCCAAAAAAAGTTAATGTCAAAGTGATTTTTTGTCAGCATTTTGATGGGTTCAAAGGAGATTCGATTATAGGTGTGAGTGAGGAGTAGAGGGTTTATACCAAAGGGATTTTGATCCAAGAGGCTTTTATCTAGACATTTTGAATTTACTCCTTCAAATGGGACCTCTCAAGGCTTAAATGGTCATATTTTCTTAAAAATGTGCAATTTCAGCAAAAATTAGGATGTTCAAAAAAGTGGGACACACTATTGTGGGACCACCCATTATATATATTAATAGATGATATATATATATATATATATAATGAATATATCATCGCTATTTCAACGGTCATCAAATAGATCAACAAAAAGCTTCAACCGGAATGCCAGTCTCAACGCATTTTGATGTCGCTATTTGGACGACCATCAAATAGATTAACGAACTGCTTCGACCGGAATGCCATAGTCTCAACACATTCTGATATCACTTTTTTGATGATGATGACAATGATCAACGAACTACTTCGACCCGAATGCCACAGTCTCAACGCATTCTAAATTTGATAGTCTGACGATAATTAAAATAATCAACGAATATACTTTGACAGGAATGCCACAGTCTCAATGCAGTCTGAAGCCGATAGTTTGACGACGATGACAATGATAAATGGACTGCATCGACTGAAATGCCATAGTCTCAATGCATTCTTAAGTCGATAGTTTGATGATAATCAAAATAATCAACGAACTGCTTCGACAAGAATGTCACATTCTCAATGCATTCTGAAGTCGATAGTTCAACGACAATGACAATGGTCAATGGACTACATCGACCAGAATGCCCACAGTCTCAACACATTATAAATTTGATCATTTGACCTTGATTATTGTCGATAATTCAACACAACCTTTTGTTGGTCTCTTAATCGACGAAAAAAGTCCGATGACAATAGTGGTTGTTTGGTCGACCAACTTGCATCGAAAAATTGACAAACTCGCATCGAAAATATGGAAAAAATTTACTAGTGAGCATATTAAGGTGTGGGTTTTCACCATACCAACAATTGTGGTACTACCCATGGGGAAGTCAAAAAGGGAATACATCATTTAGAATCTTGCAATCAAAGGAGGTCCTCTAACCCTCAACATAGTGTGTGTCTCCTATAGTATACGCTATGGAGCTACTATCAAATTAATGTAATAGGAGATGTGTCTATTTACACGAGCATTTCACCAATGCATCATACTACGATAGCACATTCATATTCCTTGTTGGATATACACAACATTCATGAAGGGCACTATTAGGTGGGTCATCTATGGCATCTACCCTTCCCTTAACCAAGTTAAGTGATCATATAACCCACTTGAGATTCAACACATTTTATTATTCCATTCATATGTCACCAAGCCTATAATTACATGGTTTCCATAACTACTTTCACACATTCGACTCTTCTACAAGCATCCTTGTTACATAACCAAAGGGGTGTTAAAAAGGTTTTCCCTCGCAACTCGAACACCTATAAATATGAGGGTACAACTTTATGGTTTTCTTATATTATCCTGCTAGAACTTTCATAATGATGAATCTTACTTGCAATCTTATACTTTGTTCTAAAGATCCATACTCACTATTTTCATACATGCTTGAATTCGAGCTATCCCATCAACTAGTTTTGGTATGATTACCTGTATTCAAGGGGTATGAATCTTCGCTCTTTGTTTTCTATCGTGACATAAAATTTGTCTATTTCCAACATACAAGAATTCAAATATTTATACATTTAATAAATAGAGATTTTACATCTCTTGGGCCCTAACAAAAATGCTTGACTTTTCATTCTTCATATAGTAGAAATATTTCCTTACCCATACATTAAAATTGGGGAAATGATCTTGTCATAGCATAAGAGTTACACATAAGTACAATTCCCTTAGCAAGTTAACTCGTTATTGATGTCCTTGTCATACACCATGCACAACGTTGTACTAACTAATTTAATAGTAATACTGATTATTCATGTTACTTGGATCCAATTTTATTTCCTTATCTTACCATAATTCCATCTTACCCTCTCACTTAAATCTCATCAAGAAATTTTAATGCCTTAAGGGCAACACCACTATTGTATAAGGTCATTGGACCATAGCCCCTATATCAATCCTACCTAGGAGACATTAGTACTTGAATGGTTTTAAATATAGTTCTAACTTTCATCTTGCTAGTTTGATGATGTGCCTTCACGAGTGTTTTCCCTTTATTGTTCACACCATCTAGGTTCATTACTATATCAAGGGTCACCACTTTACTAAATTTGGGTCCACAAGAAAGATAGAGCCTTATTCCATAGTTGGTCTTATTAGCATAACTTCTTTAAGAGCTATGGAAGATCTAACATCTTACATTTCAGAAATATGTGCACATGAGTAATCTCAATACCGCAACTAGTCATGGGTGCACTTAGAGTTACAACAAGCTTTTATACTTGTAAGGTAGCATTCTTAATCTTTATAAAAATCCGACACTTAAAATTATAAGCTTATAATATACTAAAATATGGAGATGACGAGTGTTCCAAAGTGTGCGCAAGTAATCCTTAGGATTTTTCCTGAGGGATCTACTCCATAGATCTAAGGTTTAAACCTTGTTGGTTACAACCTTATGAGTCACTTAATTGTATAATTTTAAGTCTTATGATTATGCACAATTTCATGAAGAGTTCACTTATTACAACACTCTTTCATAGAGCTATTATGGTTTGATTTCATTTCTCATGTTCCCATTATAGTCAGTGATAAGTTTTCTCTTGTTATAAAACACTTCCATTTGTTGTTCCATGGCATATATTTAAGGTATTGATAAAAAATTTGTAACCATTCATATTAACAAGTTTGTATGTGCTCGAGATATCACTTGATCCGGTAACATTATCCATATCCACATTACTAACTATATCTCACTTTCACCTACGAATGCAATGTTTTAAAATTCTAAGGAGGCTTGGAGAAAATGAGTTACGTCTCTTAGGTTGAGCCAATGTTTCCTTATTAGAAATTATTAAGACAAGTTTCCTCCATTATCATCGACCCATAAATCATTATCTAATGTTTCTTACCTACCTTGAATCTAAGGTTCTTACTAACATTTGCTTTTAGAAGTTACGTGTTCAAGGAAGAGTGTATGAGCGATTTTATCAAATTTAGTATAACAAAGGTCTCTTTAATTTTAGAGTTACTTGTGCCATACGTCCAATACTTCATGAGGAATCGAGAGTTTTCATACGTAATATGGACCCCAATGATGCCCTAGTGTTGCAACCTAGCTCTTATATGAAAATGTCATGCCCAAAATTTATGGGCAAAAGCATGCCATTTTAAAAAAAATAAATAAACAAGGCAAGCTAACTAATGTGTTGTTTGAGTAGGGTAAAGAAATTCATTGAGTTTACTTAAGGCACTACAACATTACTAGATTGTATTGACTTCTATGGTAGTTGGATAGAATAGGGGACGAGGATTATCATGTCAAGCCTTGTGGTTCGACTAGGGACTACCCTTAATTCAGTTTAACTATAGAAATTGAATGATTACATTTTAAATAAGTGAAGGTCTCGTAGATCCCTTTAGCAATAGTACGATTAATTTTATCACCTTGAGTTATCACCTCCAATGAATCACTCTTTCCCTAGGATTGTTCTATTAATTTAAATATTGTACAAATTTATTACGACAACATTTGTTGCATTAATTAAGTTGTCACTTTATAAAATTACATGTTGTATTTAAAACATTAGTATAAATTCTTATAAAATAATCACAATATAAATAGGTTATTACAACCCTTATAGTACAATCATATATCAAATAATTTAATACTCGTTAATTAAAACAAATAATACAATCGTACTTTATTAACCCCTATAACAAACCAATCCTAAAACTTTTATTATAATTAATAAATTTGCCACATCTAAGATTATGTCATAATCTATCTTAACCTTATTATAAAGGATAATTTTAACCATTTTATAAGGAGATCTTTATGTCATTGATGTGATATATAATCTTATATTATAAATAAATTAATACATGTGAGACGAATTGTATTCTAACTGATTACATTATAAACACAATGATACATGGTATCCATCACATTATACTAAAATCTTATATTTAACTATTTCAACAACACATAGTTTTTTTCCTATCCTTTTATTATAATTCAATTATTCACTCATAAAATGCCCACAACATTTTATTATTTATTTATTTATTTAAATATTCTTTTTTCTGACCTTAAATAATTTTCCTTTCATTTTTCATCTAAATTTTTTCCCTCATTTCATTTTAAGACTATATAAACAAAATTAATGACCTTCTTAAGAGATAAGACACAACTAATTTTAAGCTTCTCCCTATTGATCTTTATAAGAATTCAAAACTATTGTTTTATTTATTTCCCACAACCCTATTTAGGGTTTTCTACAATCACCTAATGAGAAGAAACTCTTTTCTTTTTATTTGTTCGATTCTAACCCTAAGTCGAGTTAGGATTTTGCAGGTGCGGTGGCGAGTTGAAGGTGGCGGAGGTCTGTGTGTAGCAATGCAGCGGCGATATTTTCTTTGCATACGGAGGGGGGAGGCTTGGCGCTACGGGTGTCGGTGCTGCAGTGGCCACCGTTTTACTCTTTATTATTAAAGGCATGGGTTAATTGTTTTTTTCATTTTAATAAAAGCTATATATATATATATATATATATATATTTATTTATTTATTTATTTTCTTCTGATGTAAACAAAAAATTATAAAAGTTAAATATTTATATAGGTATGAACATGTATATATTCATATATATATATATATACAATGTTTTTCTTTTAAAATTATTTAATGTTTATTTTTTTGAAATTACAAGAATTATGTACATGTGTGCATTGTGGGCGGTATACATATAACTATATTTATTCTAATATATATGGATATATCTATATAGATATAATGTCTATATGCATACTAAGGTGGTCCTAATTAATAAAATAGGTTTAACTCCATTTCTAAGTTGTAGATTTATACTCTATCATCCTAACAACACTGAAATAAAGTTGGTTTAAAAAACATATTTCTTTTTTTTGATTCATAATGTAATGTCTAACATTCTACAACAATATATAAATAAATTCACCATTAAACATAACCCTATTTCACATTATATAAAAAAAATCTTGGATATCAAAGAATCAACAAACATTTTAGAGGGGTAAACAAATAATAATACAAAGATGTAAACATGTTTAATCATTTCTCTACATGTCCATAGACATTACTAGTCATAAATATTTTAATTGGAAAATGTGTTATACCATAAATTAGTCTACATGTGACATGATTTTGTAAACAATTATTTGTGTAGACCAATAATAATATAACCAAATAAGGTCAATGTGTAGCAATCTTCCATTAATGATCCACTTTGCTATTGATGTATTTCTAATAGACATAAGTAAAACATAATTGAAGATGATTGGAGTTTTTTTTAAAAATAGGATACATATATGTAATGTGCCCTTTCTAGGATTGCTCTAAATCTTGTCCAAACACCTTGTAAATATCAAGTTTGTTGACTTTCTCTCTTTGGATTCTGATTGAAGTTGCTCTCTTGGATGAGTGTTATTGATCAATAGTTTTATTTTCCTTTATTTATGCCTTGAGGTATGTGTCAGTGATAATTGATAAGTCCCTTCAAATTCTTAGAATGAATCCACCTTTATACTTTATCAGTGGAAGGATCGACGACTTTCATAAGGATTGAGTCACCACTTTTCATTGTTGTTTTTTAGAATAATATAGTATTCCCAATACGGTTCTCCCTTGGATCTCACCCTCAAATGAATTATTCTCCCCTTTATATCCTCCAATATAAAGGAGAGTAACACCTCTTCATAATGGTTACAACCTTTCACAATTACAACCCTTCAAAAGGATCACACCCCTCTGTCATTTCTACCCCTTTGAAAGAGTCACTTCCCTATCTTCTTCCCATTCCTTTCTTCATCCATTAATTCTTCCTTAATTCCTTTTTCTCCCTTCTTTCTTCCTTTCTCCACATATTCCCCTCCCAAGTGAAGTTCTCTTTTCTTTTATATCTCATGTTTGAGGGAGTCACAACTTTTTATTTCATATTTTTTTACCATTCATTAATCTTAATTAAGTTTTATTTTTATTCTTTTATATTTAATTTTTTTTATTATTACTAATTATTAATAAATCTTCTTTCAACTTGGGGATAATTTCAGTTTCTCTATCAAAGATTTATTTCCTCAAGCAATGAGAAGAAAGCAAGGGTGAGCTTCCCATATATTGAGAAGAGGATTAGAAGTATGACACACATCTACGACCTTATAAAAATATCTTAGTTATTCTCATTTTTATATTAACCAAAAATAGGAATCTCATATTGATAGGAGTATGTTTATAGTAACCATAGACACACATGTAGTAGACATATTGAGAACATATTAGGTATGAACCAATCGTGGAGTATAAACATAAAAATACAAAGTATACACTTTAATATATGTAGATACAGAGCATAAACATAAAAATATGAAGTATACACATGAATATTTGTAGACATGGATCATACACACAAATACACATTTTTAGATCCCTTATCTTTGACTAGAACGCATCCACATATTTACCTTAGTATTCAAACACATTAGGGTATGGAAGAGGAAACATGATAGGTCTTCTTGAATCCATTCACACACTAAGATTAATAGTGAATATGCATCCCCTTGTCCCTAGTAGCATACACATTAGACATCCACTTGGGGTGGTCTACTTAGTGGGGTGTTTGTATCTACTTTCCCTATTCATGCATCATTCCTTCAACTTAATATTCAATCATCATAGAGTAGGGGTGGAGATCACAATAGGGGGCCTAACCCCATCTTATTTCTCCCATGAGCCGAGAAGGGGACCTTACCCTACTTTTCTGCCCATAAACCATTTAGAGCTATAAAGTGGGTCTAAACCCATCTTACTACTCATAAGCCATTTAGAGTCAGAAAGTGGACCTAACCTCATCTTGTTGCTCATAATCTATTTAGAGATAGAAAGTGACCCTAACCCCATCTTTATGATCATAATCCATTTAGAGCCAAAATGTGGGCCTAACCCTATCTTGGTACTCATAAGCTATTTAGAGATTAAAAAAAAGTGGGCCTATCCCCATCCTGCTACTCATAATTCATTTAAAGCCAAAAAGTAGGCCTAACACCATCTCACTTCCCATAAGTCATTTAGAGAATGAAAGTGGGCCTAAATATATCGTGCTACTCATAATCCATTTAGAGATAGAAAGTGGGCCTAACCTTTCCTTTTTGCTCCCATATGCTCATAAATGTGTTTTAAATTTTCTCCAATATGTTTCAAATATTTTCCCATTATATCCCATAGATCTCCATCAATATAATTCAAAACAATTTTTAAATGCTCTTCATATTTATCTACTCTAGTACTCCTCTAGACATACTCTAATATGCCTCAAGAGTCTACTTATGAAGACCCTTTTTATTACCTCATAAACATCTTTTACATTTTCTCTTAACTCTTGGATTTGTATGTTTTTTCTTATGACTATAACTCAATCTTGTCTAAAAGGATCTATAAACTTCAAATAATGTTATGATAACTTGCAACATCTTCAATACTACAACTACAAAATGACAAGACACACCATGGCACACAATGACGGAAATTATTTTGGATTTTTTCCTTGAATGTATTGATACTCTAATGATGCAAATGCAATAATAATGATTCATACTTGGAATCCACAAAATTTTTCTCTTCCATGCATTATATGGCCTAACTTTTCATGAATGAGGACATGATTGTCTACATAATCATACAATTTTTTATCTTTCTCTCTCATCAGTATAACAGCCATCAATAAATTGGACCTTCAAATGAGTATGGTGGGGATTTCTATCTAGCTATCCTCTTCTTAACCTATATTTATTGTACACTTGGCTTTTCAATTATTTTCTAAACCTATCATAGGCTTTTGTCTTCGTAGTTGTTTTAGTTTTTATTTTATTTTTTTAAATCTTTCTCCATATGCTCTCTAGTATCTTTCCATGTATTCTAAATTTTCTTCAATCATCCTTAATTAACATAGGCTTGCAGATCCCTTACAACACTCTCGTGACTATTTAAATAATCCTTATGACTATCTTCTAAATCTTGTTATCCATCATCTTACCTTTACTCTATAGGATAGTAGGATCAAATCTCTAAGACCCATTGCAATGTCCCATTTTTGGGATTGCTCCAAATATTTCCCAAGCACCTTGTAGATATCAAATTCATTAGATTTATCTCCTCATATGTCGATCATTTCTCTCTTGGATGAGTTATATTGTTCAATGATTCAATTTTCATTTATTGATGCCTTGAGGTATGGGTGAGTGATGATTGATAATTCTCATTCAATGCTTGGAATGAATCCTGATTTGTACATAATTTATGGAAGGTTTGCCACCTTTCATGAGTATTGAGCCACCAATTTTCATTTATTCCTTTGAGAATAATTTATCATTCACCAAATATATCTCCTTTGGATCTCCTCAAATTAAATATTCTCCCTTTATACCCTCAAATATGTGGGAGAGTCACACCACTTCATTATTGGTCACAGCCTTCCACAATTACCACCCTTTGAAAGGGCTCATCATTGTTTCCCATTTGAAAGAGTAACTTCCTTATTTTCTTCACATTCCTTTCTGTTGGAAAGTTGGAAGTTGTATGTGTTGTCATTGATGTAACATATCAATAGGATTGATCAGAAGGTCTTATTGTTTGGTGTTAGCTTATTTGTTGTAGTTTTTCCAGTGGAACATGATGTTTAAAGGTTTGGTGAGGTTCAGATATTGTAGATAATGTGTAGTGCATCTCATGGGATTTTGGTGAGGTTTTCTACTTAGTCCATGTCAAGTTGCAGAGGTTAGCATGAATATTTGAGTACATTTTGAAGACAGAGTTGGTAACTGGCAGATGATGTACTAATAGAGTTGATAGTGAGAAAGAAAGAGGTTCAGTGTGCATGATTAGTCTGGAATTTATCGGTGCACGTCAAGGAGTATGTTTGGGACATACTCAGGTGTTCCAAATTCAAAGTGTTCATACTTCATAGATCCATAAGGCATATGTTTGTTGTCACAGAGGTTGTGTATAGTGTTCTTGAGGTAAAATTTAAAAGGTGTTGGCAAATCCAATGGCTGGGATGGATTTCAATGTTTGTGTGTTGTTAATGATGCTAAAGGATGTTCTTGAAGCATGTTCTTGATGAGTTGGTGGTCCACATGGATTGGAATGATCAAATTGGTGTTTTTTCATCAACAATAATATTCTTATTATTTTCTTTTGTTCTTGGATGACTTGTTTTCTAAATCATGTTGCACAAGATCTAGGCGTAAAATATGGAAGAATTATGATCTTGAGGTGGTTGTTATAGATTGTGTCTATTTTTTGGTGGTGGAAAGATTTAAACCATGATTTTTTGCACGTGATTTCAATTTGAAATCAAGTTGGTGGTTGACCTTGTTATTTGTCAAGGTTGATGATAGAAATTTGATCTAGGGTTTGATGCAGAGGCACGGATCGTGTATGTGGATATTAGAGATTGCTCATAGAGAAAGATCCTAATTTAGTGGTGATCATAAGGGGTTCAAAAAAGGGTTGAACAAGTCTGCATTGTGCTACATCATAACTATACCAGACATATGGTAGATGTTATTATCAAAGTTCACAAAAATCTCATATCATTGTAGTGATCTTTTAGGAAGTGATCGTTCCTTAGAGTTGTATCCCGAGGCTTTTCATTTCAGCAATAAGCAGTGAGCTTGAATGTATGTGAATTCCCCTTTATTGTAATATGTTTATACTTCTAACAAGGTATTCACTTATTGTGGGTAATCAGCCCCACCATGGTTTTTCCCCTAATGGGGTTTCCATGATAAAAATCTTCGTTTCAAGAATTGTGGATGTCCTTCTGATTTGTGGATGCTTCTATTTTTCATGGTTAATTAATCAGATCAAATCTTAGGATTTTATGCTTGAAAGTTTTGAAGTTTAACAGTTTAAAAGTTGAATTTTAAGAACAACTAATTCACCCCACCCCCCTCTTAGTTGTTCTCTTTCATATTATCAACAATTGGTATCAGCGCATAGTCCCTTGGAGGAAGCCTAACAACTTGAGGGAGATTCAAATATGACACCCTTTAGGAAGGATAGCCCTAGGTTTAGGCACAAATTACTCCATAATTGTTAGTAATAACTGAGAGGGGGGGTGAATCAGTGGCCTCAAAATTTATCCTTCAACTGTTTACCACCAATCAAATAAACCTCAGATTATTATATCCCTACAAGATGCATGCCATGAAATACTTATAATGATTAACTGTCTGTCAGTTTTCCTTGTCTGTCCTTATTGTCCTTGATTACCGATAAGCAGTAAAACTATTTACCGAAACTCAGTAAATAAGCAGAGTATACCGATCAACCCAGAAATGCATATGTGAAATGTAAAATAGTAAAGTAATAAACCATACACACATAACACAT
>MU227907.1:1488692-1516580 GCA_018584345.1 Thuja plicata
TCCTTGGGATGTACCTCAATATATAGAAGACTGTTAAGTCCTGCTCTGTTAAGAGACTTGATGCTTCAATGGTTAAACTGAAACACTATGACCTGTTTCTAATGCAACTTTGAATTGCAAATTTTCAAATCTATTTAAGTACATTACCTCTCTGATCAATGTATCAATTCAATTCTTTGTGCTCCACACTTTTTTCTCTGTGATGTTGTGCTTCACTGTTCGTCGGTGTCTGCAGAATTCTTTAGCTCTCCTTTAACTTGATTGATCAGGAATGTATGAATTTATTCTTCATCAGTTTCCCTTCAGCATCCTCTTTCTATTCACTCCCCTTAATCCCATGCATACGGAAATGAATTAATCTTGTCTCTTATATAGACATGATATTCACAGTTTCTTGATTCTTCATTCTTGATTCTTGGCGTGAAAAAAAATCTAGCCAATTTGATTTAAAGCATAACTCCTGATTTATCTCGTAGTTATCTTCATGCCAACTATATAAATCAGCTTTAAATCAATTACTTAACTATGGTCGAATAAAATAAAGAAAACAACCAGTTAAGTCTATCTTTAGCTCTTGTCAGCTAGATATTTTATCATTTTCTGAACTCTCTATTTCGTCGGTCAACTCTACAGTTAGTCATCGGTCATAACTGTCAGTTCTATCAGTGTGACTCCAGTTAGCTTTGGGATCTCCATCCATCGGGTATCATTGGATTTTACTCATCGGGCAACTCTATTTTCAGCTCGTCAGGCATCCTATGGTTTTTCTTCATCGGGCAACACTGTCTTCTGCTCATCGGGTATCACTGTGACTTTTCTTCTTTGTCTTTACCGATGGTGTGCACTTCGTCGGTGTTGTTTGTCACTTGGTGAATACTTGACATTTATGCATTGCTTAAAGCATAACCTTTGTTCCATTGATTCTCTGAAGTCTTTGGCATTATATACATGACCATACATATGATATCAAGTTGACATCAATGACAATACAATACATTAACTGATTTAATACCTTGCATTATCTTCAACTTAACATTATGAAACATTTAATCAGTTACATGTCATCAATAGAATGGTCAGATGATTACTCACCTAATATGCATTGGAGAAGACTACTGGACAATCACTAACACATATTACACTCTTTCTGTAGATCTTTCTACTGCTACTCCAGATGAAAAGAAGCAATTTGATTACAACATCAGAGAAAAAGAAGCATTGTTAAGCGCCCTATCAAATATTAAATATACAAATGTGATGGAGTTAGATACTTCTCATCAAATATGGACAAAGATAGAGAGCCTACATGAAGGTGATGTATGTGTTAAGAAAGCCAAGTTTCAAAGCTTCAAGGGAAATTGTGAATCTCTGAAAGTGTTTCAGGATGCGAACATCAACTCTTACATCCAAAAGATAAATGAACTAGTTTGTAGAATAAGATTTTCTGGTGGTACATTGGATGAAGGAGAAATTATCTCAAAGGTCTTGAGATCCCTACCCCATACTTACAAAAGAAAATTTCCTGCTATTAAAGAGATCAAAACACTTTCCCTTGTGACTAGAGATACATTGGTCAGTAAGTTATCTTCTTTTGAAAGGAGTGAGTCAATATTTGAAAAGGAGATGAAAGGAATTGAAGAAGAAGAGAAAGAGCTTCAGGAAATGGAAGCATTGGTTGCAAAGGGACTATCAAAAGGATCTAGTAAGTACAAAAGGAAAATGCCTTTTAAGCATTTTTATTTTAAAAAGATAGGACATTATGCCTCTAGATGTCTGGAGAGGAATCCTAAGTACAAGTATGATAAGTCTAAGTCTGAGAAAAAGTGCTATTGGGTTGTTGATGATGGAGTCACAGATGTTGAATCTAATGGTGTTGATAAAGATAATGATGAAATTGTGTTTATAGATATTAAAGAGGATAAACCTAAATCTAAGGATCCTATGCCTACTAATTCTACTAATTATGATGTTGAAGAAAAGGCCCTAGCTACACAAATTGTCAAGAAAAATGAATGGGTGATAGATAGTGAATGCTCACATCATATGACTGGTGACAAGGACAAATTTATAAGTTTTGAGAAGTATGATGGTGGAATGGTAAGATGAGGAGATAATTATAGAGGTGAAACAAAGGAAGAGGATCTATCTCTTTAGATCATAAGACTACTACTGAAGATGTGTTGTATGTAGAAGGCTTGAGGCACAATCTTCTCAACATTGGTCATCTAATGGACAAAGGCTATGGACTACATTTCAAGGATAATTGTTACAAGATCTTTGATAAATTAAAAATGGAGATGGAATCAGGATCTAAGATAAAAGGTAATGTCTTTGATCTAAACAATAATGGAGAAAGATATTTGATTACTCATTTTAAAGTCATTTTAGTTCTTGAAATGGTAACTTAGATAAACAAGATGTTGGTACAATTCATGAAATTCAAACTCCAACTGAGAATCAAGTTTAGAACATCTTAGTTATATCGGGAAATCAAGAAGAAGGAAATGGTGATGTAGATATGGAAATAAAGGAAAAAGATCCCGCAACTCATAATGATCCCAAGATTCACAGTCAAAAGAATTTTGATGACAAACAATCTAGTGAAGGTTTCGAATCAAATGAAGGCAATCCTGAGACAAAGCTTCAAAAGATCAAAACAAGAATTGCAAAAGATAAGATTTGCTTGATCTCTAAAATTGAGGCCATAAATATGTGTAAAGCTTGCATGGATGATCAGTGGGTCAGAGCTATGGAGAAAGATCTTATGATTGTAAATGACTACAAAGAAAAACTCAAGATTAGTTCAACTAAAATTGAGGCATTGCTCATTCAGAGGAGGTTAGAAGACGAGATTGGTATTAGATTATATAAAGGAGAATTCTTCAAATCCAATCAGGACAAGTCTAAATTAGAAAGGAAGAAGAAGAAGAAAACTAAGAAGAAGAACTTGGAAAGGGAGCCTAAAGCTCATAAATTCAGAGGTAAGTGTTTTCTTTGTGATGAAGAACGGACATAAAGAAGTTGATTGCAGAAAGAATAATCTTTATACTATTTTTAAAGTGCATGATCATGATTCAAGTATATGTAGTAGCATGAGAAAGCAAACTGATACTGTCAATTTTCTATAATGATTGTCGGTTATAACATCTACCATTTGAGTCGATGGAATAGTGTTCCTTGTAAATCTATTAACGCCACTTACTAGATAGTGAAGGAGGGAATCATATATGACCTAGTAGAGATGGTGAGAACACGGTTATTGGAAAACCTGAAGAGGATTCAGACCAATAATAAGCAAGCATTAAAGTTTGGATCTCTTTTGGTATGTATGTTCTTTTATGTTCAGAATTTCATCCCGAGCAAAGGAGCGGTAACATGGAAAATAGATACATTGGCATTATATCAAATTAATGAGTACTTAAGTGAACCAGGTGAATATCTAAATAATTTCATGTGGGGATATTTAAATATGTTCAAGACAGAATGCAAAAGAGGTATTAAATTCCTCCACACATTGTGGAGAAGTGCAAAGATACTATATATTTCTTAGTTGATACTGACACTTGCAAGATTCAAGTGGTAGATCCTAGAATTTCATGGATACCTGAGATAGGATATGAAACTAATGAAAAAAATTTAACCTTAAACATTGAAGCATTATTGAAACTACCGGTAAATAAGCAAGCAGAGAGGTATGGCACATTTGAGGAAGCTTATGAGAGAATTACTTTAGAACTCAAAAAGCCAAGAATAGAAAGAAAAGAAAAGAAGATCATGATTCAGTTGGAAGAGAAATTTGTAACTGGTGAAGATAGCAATTCCACTAGTGAGAGAAAGAAGAATATTCCAGATGCATATGCAAAGAGGAAAAGGAAGCAAGCAGATACACAGACTACAACTCCATAATTACCATCAGTGGAAGAAGTTGGTATGGAAAAGATTGATGAAGATAAATCTTCTAACCCTAAGCCACCTGAGGTATCACAACCTTAAAAAACAAAGACATATGAAAGAGGAAAACTCGAGGACAGAATAAGACCTCTCCTAGCAAGAAGAAGAAAAAGATAGAGATAGATAGTGAGAAAATTGATCCAGAAAAGGAGATCACAGACATGGGGAAGTCTGGCAAAACCAAATTCAACATCCCTACAAAGTACCACTGAAGTTGCAAATGCAATAAGAGAAAATGGAATGGTAGGTAATATCAGTAACTTTAAATTCTCTAAATTGTTTGATGAAGACAAGAAAATAATTGAAGATGTTATTGTATTTCACTTTCACAAATGCATTAGACTACCTAGTCAACTCAAAAACCATATTGTTGATGAATTGTATGAAGCAATTAAGGTAGATGGGAGTCTGCAGTTGAAACTGAAAATGAGATAAGAGAAATGATACTTCTCTATACTATGACACATTTGACAATAAAGGAAATGGATGGATCACTTGAGACGTATAAAGACAGATTCAGTATTGGCCACGGGAGTGCAAGACTATTAGCTGGAAAGGAGAAGGACATTGAAGAATAAATAGTGGTGATATGGAAAATGATATACAATGTAGATCAACCACAGGTAAAAGACATAGAAAGTACATCTCAAGTAGATAATACTTTTACTTTGAAAGATTAAATGGTAGAGATGTTAGGTAGTATTCCAAATGTTGCTACTCGTATTGACCTAACAAAGGACTCAGTGGATGATGTTGAAGATCTTAATGATAATCCCAACTCTCCTATGGTTGGAGATGAAGCTGAAGATATACCACTTCATTCTTCACTTGATGTAAACCCTGTTAAGATCAATGATGATATATTTGACACTGAAACATAGAAGATTGATGAAACAGAAAAGGGTAAGGAAATTAAACAGGTGACAAAGACCACTAAACAAAAAAGGACACAAAAGAACATGTAAAGGACACTGATCAAAGAGAAGCAAATTCAAGAAAAACAAGATGAAAAACAACAAGACCAAGAACGGGACAAAGAGACAAACAAGGAAACTAATACAAGTAACAATGGAACATGTGAGCAAAGTGCTAAAGATGAAGTTGAGACACCAAAGGATAACACCACCAGTGCTTCACAAACCAACACAAAGGATACTAGTGAGAAAAATAAAAAGAATAGAATAGAAGAAGATGAAGAAGATGATGATGAAGAAGATGATGAAGAGGAAGAGGAAGACAATGATCCAAAAAATTTAATTCTGAAGAAATTTGTTAACAAGTTAAAGCTAAAGGAGAAAATACTATTTTCAAGAAAGATGGATAAAAAGGCTGAGAAGAACATGATAGAGAAGAAGAAGTTCAAGAAGAAAATATTGAGGAAAGAAGTTTCTATACTTTCTGATTTAGAGCCTGATGTACAACTTGATGAAGAAGAATCTTTGATTAATCAACTCAAAACTTTGGTTGATGAAATCACTAGTCTAGATCATGACATGGAAGAGGAGATAATAAAATGAGCAGAGAAGATATTAGAGAAGGAGATGATGGAGAAGTTACTGCGGAATATTTCTCTTGAGAAAGTTTCACTATTTGAACTGGTCAAGGAACTCAAGGAATCATTACTTGAGGTTGGAAAAATCTTTAACAGAATAATTATTCGGACCAACTTCACTACAGAGATCAAGACAAAGAAGGAAGAGTTGGAAATAGAGTTGGCTACACTTGTCAACCAATTGGACCCATTGAATAGTTCTATGATGGATAATAATGCAAAACTGAAAGAATTGATACACAAGGAAATGGAACTCAAGGTAGAGGAGGACATGATAAGGATGACTTTTCTAGAATTACAAGGATTTCTAACTCTATAGATGGACATCATACAAACATATCTTAAGAAATTTTAAGTATTGATAGGTACTCAAGACATGAGTACAATTGATAGTATGGAGGATCTGGATTTAGGATTAAATGGTCATCACATTGCCCTGACAACATTAAAGGAGTCATGGGAGCATTTTCTTTCCAGTGCTAAGGTACATTTCAAGACTATATTTGATAAACTATAAGTTATGGACACCCTTGTACATACAATCTTGATCGTAGTCTTTGGCATTGTTTCCAAAAAGGGGGAGTATATAGATAATCGATCAAGAAAGGGGGGGTATATAGAAGTATATAGTCTATGGTACAAAGGGGAGTTACAGATTGAGGGGAGTATGTAATTAGACACGGGACATAGGTTTTGAAATTTTTTGAAATTTTCACAAGTATTTCCATCAATGCCAAAGGGGAAGAATGTTGATATAAGAATGTTGATAGATGACATTGATGATGATTTTATGGAGCATTGTTGTCATTGCTGGCAAACCATTACATAGGTGAGAATTTTTTGTTTAAATATATGAAGGTATATCAACTGGTACATAGTTATATCCAATCGGTAAAGAGAAGTTAAGGTAGAAAGATAACTAGTGAACAGGATAACAGGTGAAGGACAAATCAGTAATGAAGACAAGCTTTTCTATCAGTACATTGGAAGGTGTAAATACAATAGGTGGACTAATATTTGTGACTGTGCCTCTTAGGTCACATCGGTAAAGGCGTAAGTGAAAATACTATCAACCTATCAGTTCAGTGAACATGTAAAAGCTAAAGGTTATTAAATTGTTTTGATTAACTGGCTAAATCGGTTATGTCGGTGGACAATTTAGTGAATCTAGACAACATGAAAAATGTAGTACATTATTTAAAGAGTTGAATAATTCAATTATTAGGTAGTTGTGTACAAGATTTGTGTATAAATCCAAGGTATATTTTGGCCAATGAAAATGAAGAAATATTTCACATTGGGAATAACAACTTAAAGTTTGTAATGGATGACGCGGTAAGGATTTCAAGTTTCTATGAGTTATTTATGATTGATAAAACAATTTTGGAGGGAAACAAAAATCCTAATTAGGTGTACAGTTGAAGGTAAATATAGTATTTAAGGATATATGATGATAACTGCTATTGTAGTGAAGAAGTTGTTAAGTTGTTGAAAATCAGTTGAAGAGTTGATGAAAAGTTGATATTAAGATGTGATTACAGAGCTATTTCCAAAGAAGATACGGGATTAGATTCAGAACAAGTATAGAGCATCAAGGATATTATTAGAATATAGAAGTGCATATCATAGGTCAATTTCTATTGGTCTATTCCTAATAGTTTCAACAAGTTAAAATCCCTTAACAGGGTAGTCTCTCACAAGACTTTATTGTAAATCCCTTAACAGGGTGAACACTGTATTAGTGGGATTAAAATCCTCTAACAAGGTAGTCTATAATAAGACTGTAGATACTTCTAATAAGGTATTAGGAGTCACCTAGAAAGTGACATATTGTAATCTCCTAATAGAGCACTCTTTTCTATTGCAGTGAGAAGATTGTGGGTTTCATCCCAACCATGGTTTTTCCCTCTAATCAACGGTTTCCATGATAAAAATCAGAGTGTTATGTGTCTGCATGTGTTGTCATTTGATTCATTACACTTTTACTTTATAGTTAAAATTATATGCTTCTTAGTTTGGAAGTTTCTTTTGTTGCTATTTAAGGTATACGTAAAATTCTGAAAGTTTTATCAGTACTAATTCACCTGCCTCTTAGTACCTATTATTTCCAACGGGGTGTGTTGTCATTCATATCAACATATTAGTAGGATTCATAAGAAGGTTTGATTATTTGGTGCTAACTTATATGTTGCAGTTTTGCAAGTGGAATAGGATGTTCAGAGGTCCGGTGAGGTTCGGATATTGGAGATAAGTTGTAGCGCACCTTATCGGATGTTGGTGAGGTTGTCTACTTAGTCCATGTAAAGTTGCAGAGATTGCTATGAATGCTTGAGTATGTTTTGAAGATAGAGCTGGTAAATCACAGATAGTGTGGTAGACAGAGTTGACAACAAGAAAGAAAGAGGTTCGGTGTGCATGATCGGTCTAGAATTTCTTGGTGTGCATCAGGGAGTATGTTTGGGACATACTCATGTGTTCCCAATTCAAAGGGTTTATACTTCAGAGATCCATAAGGCACGTTTTTGTTGTCACAGAGGTTGTGTACAGTGTTCTTGAGGTACAGTTTAAAAGGTGCTGGCAAATCCAATGGCTGGCATTGATTTGAATATTTTTGTGTTGTCAATGATGTTGAAGGATGTTCTTGAAGTGTGTTCTTGATGATTTGATGGTCCACATGGATTGGAATGATTAAATTGGTGGATTTTTTGGTCAACAATAATATTCTTATTATTTTCTTTTGTTCTTGGCCAACTTGGTTGGTAAATCATGTTGCGCAAGATATAGGCATAAAATCTAGAAGAGTTATGATCTTGAGGTGGTTGTTATTGATTGTGGCTATTGTTTTGCGGTGTAAGGAGTTAAGATTTGATTTTTGGCACATGATTTTAATTTGAAATCAAGGTGGTGGCCAACCTTGTTATTTTTCAAGGTTGGTGATATAAATCCGATCTAAGGTTTGATGCGGAGGCATGGATCATGTGTGCGGATGTTAGAGATTGCTAGCAGAGCAAGAGCCTAATTCAATGGTGATCATAAAGGGGTTCAACAAAGGGTTGAACAGGTCTACATTGTGCTACATCATAACTATATCAAACATATGGTAGATGTCATTTTCACAGTTCACAAAAATCTCAGATCATTGTAGTAATCTTTTATAAGGCAGTGAGCCTTTTCAGGGTTGTAGTCTGAGGCTTTTCATTTGAGCAGTGAGCTCTAGACAATGAGCCTAGAAGCATGTACATTCCCCATTATTGCAATAGGTTTATACTTCTAATAAGGTATTTACTTATTTTGGGTAATCATCCCCACCATGGTTTTTCCTCTAACAGGGTTTCCATGATAAAAATATTTCTGTCAAGCATTGTGGATGTATTTCTGATATGTGGATGCTTCTATTTTTCATTGTTAATTAATCAGATCATATCTTAGGATTTTATGCTTGAAATATTTGAAGTTTAAGGGTTTATAAGTTGAAGTTTAGGAACAATTAATTCACGGCCCCCCCTCCCCTCCCCTCCCCCCTCTTAGGTATTCTTTGCCATATCATCCACACTTTCTTCTTCCATTAATGCTTCCTTAATTCCTTTTGATCCCTTCTTTCTTCTATCCTCCATATATCCCCCTCCCAAATAAATTAATCTTATCTCTTTTATATCTCATGTTTGAGGGATTCACAACTTTTCATTTCATGCCTTTTGACCAATCACTAAACTTAACTAAATTTTAATCGAATTAGATTTTATTTTTTATTATTTTCTATTTTAATTTATTGTTATTATTTATTAAAAAATTGTATTTCAACAAGAGGACATTTCAATATATTAGAGCACTCTAAAGTCTTAGATTGTGTTCGAGTACAGATGTTCCAATAGACACCTTCTCAAACATAATGACACCATCCTATGCATTTGCAACACAATCTTATATGATTGCAACACCTATATTAATGTTTTAATATGATCCTTGTCTTCTTGAGCTAATCTTCCAACATCTTCATGTTGGTGATGAAACTTACAATTCCATAGTGTCAATAGTTGTGGAAATATAAGAGTATTCTTGGAAAAATTACTTTGACTCCTCACATCCATGCACTCATTCAAGTCTCTCTTGTGGTGGAAAATTTGACCAAATTCATATTCTACATGGTGGAGCCTCACTTGCATAGATATAGAATCACCCTTCAATATTGAGCAATTTCTATCTCCTCCGATGCCACCAAATTCATTGAATGTCTCCTACATTTACATTGTAACATATTTTAAGCATAACTTACACATTAAATGATAGAATTAGAATTATAACTAACTTTTCGATTCAAATAAAAAATGATAGAAGGAAAAATAGTGTTAATAGTTACATCATCACCATCTATATGCAAGGTGTGAGATGCATGTTTGATCTCCCTCGTCAAGTTGACCTTGTACGTATATCCTTGTACTAAAAAACTACAAGGATGCATACACATATATGAAGGAGCCACAACCTAGTGATGAAAAATAAGATCACTCTCGCTAATCACCCACACTACAAAATAATCAATGTGATTGAATACACCATGGATATATAGTATCTATATGGCTTGAAACCAAGATGTATTTTAAATTTTGTCAATGTCAAAGCTCATTTACAAGCCAGTTTCTTGTTAACTTGTCCACCAAAAATATGCATACATGTGTTGTTAGCTAATATGCCAACTAATAGCTAATATGCCAACTAATCAACATGAAAATCTACCGACTAATATGAAGATAGAATCATTACATCTATGTGTGCAATCAATTCAAGGAAAATTTCTCCCAAAGTGTTTTTGGAAACTGTAATAAATTGTGCAGCTCTAATTTCCCTCTCTCCCTTTATTGTTTAAAAATGTTGCTCCCCTTTGTGAAACCATTCACAATTTTGCATAAACTTGGCAAGTGATACCTTTCCTCAAATACAGCATGTCCCTTGTTTGTACCAAAGTTTCCTTTATGTCAACCTTCATGTAAGCATATTGTGAGGTTGTCCCTTGTTAAACTTAATTGTTGCCGCCTGAATAGATTTCATTCCTGCATGAATCAATCCTACTTAGGGTTTCTATTTGCAACTTATGGCTCTATGTATGTGCAAAATGAATATGCAAAATATGGAATTACAACATACAAATCTTTCATCACCTTCATGCCCAATATTTTCACTGTCATTTAAACAACAAAAAGTGTCTCCTACTTAAGGCAACTACAACTTTGTTGGTTTCCCTTTTGAGGGGCTTTAACACAAAAGAATAACCTTCTAGATAGTTTACCCACTATTAGGATTGAAAAATGCAGAGGTTTCTTAGATATGTTTTGCATCTTTGGTCTTTGTGTTTCATTCTATTGTCCTAAAAAAAATCTCTATGTTTGAATTACCTTGGTGGCCCTATGTCCATTCTTATGTTTCATCATTGACTTGTGATAAGCAATTGCAATCCTTTTAAGTCATGATTAATGTCCCAATCAAATGTTCATTTACCAACTCCATGCAATATCAATATTTCCTCAATGAATCATTGTTATTGTTCCTAAGTCTTGTATAATGTCTTTTAAAGAATGTCCATTTCATGAACCCTCAAACCCTCATGTTCAAGTGAGCATTAAACCATATAAAAAAATGAGATCCTTAAGTGATTTATTCCCTCAGGTTCCCTTGGTCAATGTTTGATTGTAGTTCTACTAGACGCAAGACAATGAGGTGACATCTTATGTAATATGGAAGGCAACCCATCATTCCCTCACGTTTTGGTATCTAGTGGCGATGATACATGGGAGTGTAGAAGAAAGAATAAAGAAATAAAAATTATTACTCCACATCCCCTTGAGGTGAGTAATCAATTAACATAATTGACCATGGGACTCTGGGGTATGTAGTGAATTGAATGTTGAGAGATACCTCGTGATCCCTCATGCTCTAGGAATAATTTGGGATGGAGGTCATGTGATGGCGGAATAAAAAAAAGGAATGAAGGAGAATACATCCCAAAGTTCCCAAAGAAATGTGGGAAGAAAGAACTTGTAATTTCTGCAGCAGAGGGGTGGTTGAAAAAAAGTGGCATTTTATCCAGGAGTGTGTTGCTTATGAGGACATTCACAGTCATTATGAAGACAACTTACAGGTGAACAGTTTGAATGAGCTTTTTGAAGAGGCAAACTTACACAAAATGGCCACTTTCCTAATGAGGGTCTACTTGGAGAAACTTCAACAAATAGTTTAATTGGTTCTTTCATGGTCCCTTAGGCTGTTGGTCTCATAGATGTCATTAAAATTCCTTCATTCACTCATTCATCCCTGTGTTCCCTCGAGGGATCAGTTGTTTTAAGTAAAGCATGGAGGGAGTCAGGGATACCAAGAGATGGAGTGAGAGATGTATACCTTGCATTCCCTTGAGTGTTTGGACAGTTTCTAGGTTTTAGCCAAGGGATTGCGGGATGTGAAGAAGTTAAGAACAAATTTTACCTAACATTCTCTCACCAGAAAAGGAAAACTTCAAGAACTTCTGACGGGCTGCGGGATAAAATGTTGTAAGGATAATTGTATGCCCCGCATTCCCTTGTAACATTTGATGGTGATTTTAGCTTTGACTACGGGAGCCTGGGATGAGAACATTATAAGGAATGAGTGTGTTGTTGCATTCCCAGGAAGTTGAAGACCATATTGCCAAGATGCCTCAAGAACCTGGGATGCTAATGGAATATTGACAAGTGGTTGTCCCATGTCCCCATGTGGACCAAAGTGGATATCAAAGGTAAGTTATGCAAATCTGGGGTATATTTGCATGTTTGGTTCCAACGCTAACTCAGAGTCAAGAATAGTCAATTTGATGTAAGGTAAAAGTGAAGAAAACATCAACAACTAAGATTTGAAGTCGAGTATGTGTGTCAATGCAAAGTTATTTCGCACATATGAATTAATGGAGAGTGGACTTCACTACCCTATGAAATATTAAGTATGAGCTTCTACATCAATTTTCATGTCATTTTCATTCCAAATACTGAGAAGGAAAGCTCTACTAGATGAGGAGGCGATTATCGAGCATAGCTAGCATTCTTTGCACTTGAAACTAGTAATCCCTTTTTTGACAATTCTCTAATTAAATCTAGGAATTAAATAATGCTGGAATTGTCAAATTCTAGGAAGTTTTAAATCCGAAAAATAGTTTTTGGAATATGGCTGGAACCGTTGGGTTCACCTGGATCATAGCCGAAGTTGGGGTTTTTACAGGAAACGCATGAGAAAATTTGAGAAAGAGAAGAATTCTCATGCATATGACAATCACGGACATGAACAATTAAAAAAAATTGATTTACCCCCAATTCCCATTTAAGTGGAATTGGAATTCATTTTCCAATTCCACCTTTTTAGATGGAAGATTAAAACGATGGTTTTGGGGTAAATAAGAATTAACAAATCCCTATTTCATTTTCATGTTTGAAAATAAACATAGAATATGTCAATTCCGGGATTTGACAATTTGACAATTCCATCCCAATTCCACCAAACAAACGGGCCCTAAAGGTGGTCAATTTTTTTGTGTGTTTACTATTTGAATTAAGGGAATTCAATATTTTTTGAAACCCTAGAGTTGTTTGTTTGCATGATCCTTTTTATAATTATGCCTATGAAGGGAGAAGTCACAAGAAAACGAGAGGAGACCTCTAAAGCAAAAAGAGGTGGAAAAAAGAAGAAGAAGAAGAAGAACAAAGGAAACAAGAAGAGGAACAAAAGAAGAAGCAATAAGAGTTGCAAAAGGAAATAGAGGAAGAAGGGGAAGAAGAAAATGTGCAACCTCTTGCTAGAAAGAAAAAATTTAAGGTTGGAACTTATGCAAAACAACCATAAAAGGAATAATAGAAAAAGGATGAGGATGTAAAGGGAGGTTCAAAATATTCCAAAAAAGGACATTAGGGATTTACATCAAGACATTTTGAATATCCTACCATAATCAAGCAAAAAATATAAGAGAAAGTCAATCTTTAAGGATAATTGCTCCAATCATAGAGATGTAGATATACCTATTATTGGGTGGAAACTATTTGACTATTTCTTTGGAAATGGAGATAAGAAAAATTCTTGATTCAATCCCACGGTTCTTTGATCTTGTTAGACTGATTATTCCTGATGTTTTCATTGAAATGGATTTAATTAAGGTTCTAGCAAATAAATTTGACCCAATAATTAAGGGCATTAGAAGAGATGATGGTTCAGTCTTTGTTGATCTCAGTAGAGAAGCAATAATTAGGTGTTTGGAGTTAAATAGGAAAGCTTTGACTAAAGTGGATTTTGAAAAGATTAAATCTAATAATGTCAAACTGAGGAAAACACTAAGATATAATGAGCTTCCTAGATACAGGAAGAAGATCACAAACAACCTGAGAATTAAAATATCATTGTCCAAGAAGAAGCCTTTTGAACTTTCTTGTTTCGAAACATATTTTGTATGGACCTACTATGCTTTGTGCCAAGTATTAGGCAAGGATGGTGTCCCCTAAAGGATGTCAGTGGATTCTATGTTTATTATCACCCACATTCAGAATCCAAATGTCAATGTGTAAAATGATTTTGCATCATACATTTTCCTTGAAATACATGAGGGTTTGCAGAAGATTAAAGAAAATAATACCTCCACTGATTTCAGGTTTTAATCACTTTTGTGTCATTTGATATTGTTCCAAAATGAGCCTATGTGGAGTTATTGATTGAAATTGGATAAATTTGATAAATAAGGGGGGGAATTGTCAGTACAATGTTGGATAGGAAGTGCAAAAATTCAAAAAATATTCTATTTCATAAAGATTTTGTCTTCAGAGTTATGACTTGGTGTGGTGAAAGTTTTACCAGATTGACACTACAATCAAATACTAAGGACTTGTAGTACTAGGCCCGACGATGATCATAAGCATAACTTTTCTTATTGGTGTTTCTTTGGGAATTAAACTCTCATAACGGTGTATCGATGCACTGTAGCTTCAAATTGTCTACCTTACATTGTGTCTTCAAGACTTGCATTTTTAGAATTAATGTGAAAAATATTATGGATGGAAAGAGAACACAAGGTTGGTGTCAGGAAGGGCACTCATCTACCACAGGCCACAATCCATGAATATTTTACTATTGGAAGAGAAACATTAGAATAAGTGCAAAAGCATTTAAAGAATTCCTACCATTTGGAATGTACTAAATTTAGACATTTCAATCCAGAAGGTTATATGGATCAAGTGAGACACGAGAGGCTTAAAAAAGACCATAATTTTCATGAAATTTGTTAAAAAAAGATGTAATTAGAAATTGTTTTGATGTATCTGATATTATTGAAAGGAGAAAGAAATGGTCAATTCTAGGGGGATTGAAAGAGAAGAGAAGAATGCAAAGCCTAATTTTTAGAGGTTTTTTCTACAATGTACATAATGAAGTTCAAAGAATGGAATTGATGTTAGAAAACTTTCAGGATTTGTATGGAAAATTTCTTTGTGTGTTGTAGCCTACTGAATATGTGCCCCCAAGAGTGGGAGAGTTGAAAGAGAAGATGAAAATAAGGATACAAGAATTGGGTGATCAAACATCAAAAGTAATTCCTTTAAGTCCACCTATGGAACCTCCCTAGCCCAAAGAGGCAAAAGACCAATGAACCAACTCCTGTAGTTCAATATCTAGATACTGAGAAAAATATGAGTACATGTAACCTAGGATATGAAGAGGAATTGATCAGCCACTCCCATCACCCCCCAGGATCAATCTTGTTGATGACGTACCAGAAGATAGGCAAGATTTGGGTAGGCCTAACCCTTGGGAAATGATTGATGATTATAGAGAAATTGATGCTAGACAATTCCTTGAAGATGATAATTTCATCAATACCTTGGGGTTCAAAGGATTTTGGCTAAAGAGAAAACTGATGGAAGTAGTAAAGAACAATTTGCATCCAAGTGAAATAAATCTATATGATATTGATATCACATCTGAAGAGGCTAGGAAAATGGTCCTTCAAAGTGATATGTTACTTGTGATCTTAGTTGGGACCTTGAAGACATTTTCTTATTGGATCAAATCAAGAAGCAAGACGAACCTTACAGTGATTTTGGTGTCAAAGGGACAAGATATCATCCTAGGTTAAAAGCTTTGGCACAATGGGCAATTGCTCCCAGAACAGATAAAGCAAAATTGTTATGAGTAGAAGAGAAATAGGGAAATGCTATTATAAGGACATTGAAAGATGTCACTGTCATTGAAGCTTCTAAAATCTCATTGCATTTTGCAATGTTTGCACAAGTTGCAATAGAATCATTAGAAAAGAAATATGACAAGGCTATTAAAGATTCGGTCGCCCTAACTAAAGTTTACAATCAAAAGTATATGAATGTGAAAGATTGAAAATAATATATGGTGTTAAGGATCCTCCACATACCCTGTGGGTACTATAATTGTACACCAACCTCTCCCATCTAGTGGTGAAACTTCTTCATCTGAAGAAGTCACAAAATTAAAAGCTAAAGTTGAGGAATTCAAGGATGCATTATACAAAGCAAGGGAGATGTGAAAAGGAAAGGCAATCGAGGATTTAGTAAGCACCTCGAAGTATATGTTAAATACGTTAATAAGCAAGATTGAGGAGTTATACACCAGCTACCATTCTTTCATTCAAGTTGCCCAAGTGTGCAATGAAGTATTTCGAGTTTTAAAACCTTTGTATGATGAATGGTAGCCAAAGTCTATGTCTTTAAAAACTTTAGTCTTGGTGACTCAACAGATCAAAGATGCCCCACCACAAATAAAACCAACAAGCAAAATGAACAAATTGATTGCTAATGAAGTTTCACTTATTGAAGGGAAAGAACAGAGAATAAAATGGAGGATTGAATTTTTCCACACTCTTGATCATTGAGTAATTCCCAACATTCTTGAAAAACAAGGGTAGATGAAGACTCTAGAAATTTGGAAGGAAGAGTTCAATGGAAAATATAGGTGATTTTATAGAGAGTAGATAACGGGCATCACTTACAGATGCATATATATAATAGTGCCTCGAACAAGTCATATGTTGTTGATACAAGGTATACCAGATTCATTAATGATACTAGAAGTAATTTGCATGCTAAGTGTAAGGAGACTCCTACCCGTACTGTACAAAAATTACAAGGATTTGAATGGCTCACTGATGAGAATATTGTGTTCTAGCAGGAGCATTATTGCACAAAAAAAGACTAGTCATGTTCAAGTTTCAGGGGCTCACAATTTTAAAATTTTGAATTATAGCCAGCAGATCATATGGATGGTGATGAGGCTATAAAAAAACTTCAGTTTGTTATTTGGTTGCCTTAAGATAGAAACCTTGTCCAGTATAGTATAACTATAGTTGTTCTATGGAATCATAATGAAACCAGATGTAGTTGGAGATGTTAGGGATATTGTCAAGTGCCTTAGTCTCTTCCTCCCAATAGTTAGTTTCTTGTTTGTCACTTGTTGGATTTCTCCAATTGGAGAAGTGATACATCACCCATATGCCCAGTGTTTCTTCTTGTCTTATACAAGATTTGATTTCTTTTCTTCATGATGTAGTTTCAGTTCAATAGCTTGCAGGCTTCTTACCTTTGTTTAGAGCATGTTTAGTTAGGATAAGAATATTCTCCAATTGTAATCTTGTTTCATTTTGGAAACTAGTTTGAAGCTTGTACGCTCTATTCCTATAAAGAGATTTCTAGGACCATTTTCAACTTCTTTTGAAAATTTACATCTCAAGAGAGCATATAGAATAGTCTCGGTTTTAGGAGTCTTAAGATAAAAGGTTTTAAGTTGTATAAGTTTTCTAGATATATATCAGTCGAGAAGTATAGATTTTCAAATAGTGTAATTTTATTGTCTCTAGTTTAGATTATCAAATCTTACATGAAATCAATATATGAAGCCTATTTGAGTTTGTCGATCCATTGTTTTTGGGTTTGTAATCATTATCTTTTTCTTTCTTTTAATAAAATAATTTAAGTAATTAATAGTGAGTATGAGTATGCAATATGGATATGTAAGTAGAATAAATTGACAATATACATATGTTGTTAATGCAAGGCATTGAATAGAAAAGGTCGTCTGAGTTATAATCGTGTTATGAATGGAGAACAAATGCAATCTTTTTTTTATTTGATTCTAAATCCCAATGGATTTGGCACTAGTCTATAGTGTTTGAATAGATGTGATTTAGGAGCAAAACTCAAAACCCAAATCTCTTTTACTTTTTTGTTGTGGGAGTAGGGTTAGTTTAATTCCATTCCCCAATTGCAATTTCAATGATAAAAAATCAAAGATGCAGCTAGTCTAAGAGTGATATCATGAATGATTTGGTGAATTTTGTTGAGGATATCTACTTGTTTTACAATATTCACTACAAATTGTGTTTGATCTATTTACGTTGTGAGTTTCACCCGCCTAGGCTTAGCAGAGCCTAAAGTGCAGAAGGCTTCCATAGCCTTGTCTGTTGGCCACTGACCTTAGAACCTATTGATTGAATGTGGATAGGTCATAGGATTTCTAATACCATCACTTGGAGCATCCAACACCTAGCTCATGCTTTTGATTAAGATTTTCCTAACTATTGATGAATTTTAGCACCTAGTGATCTTTCTATGACACAAACTCCTTCAAAAGAAATATGTGGTTCCACTTGTGTAAAACTTGCATTATAGTGTAGAATTTTGTCACAGATAAAATATTGCTACCTAGCATTATTTAATTTCTTGTTGAAATACAGGATTAGTCTACTCTCTTAGCTCAACACAACACCAGTTTTCATTCCATTGGCATTTCTATCAACCTAGAAAACTCTCAAACTTTTGGGAGAGCTAGCTAAAACTCCTTAGTCACCTTCAAAAGTGTGAATATTTTGGAAATAATAACCATCTACTTGAACCCACACTTGCACATACAATGTTTAAAGTGTGCACGGTTGCCACTAAAGTTCATAATGAAATCAATAGAAACTTGCCAATCTATAGAAACTCTTGACCTCTTTCATTCTTTTTGGTTTTGGCCACTCTATGATTGTGTAGATATTCTCTAGATCCATATCCAATCCTAAGATTATGATAGACTACAAGTCTCTCTCTCTCTCTCTCTCTCTCTCTCTCTCCATTAGGTTGATCTACAACTTTTCTCCTTTCAACTATGCTAATGTGTTGCACATGCAAGAGATGGTCATCACCCGTCTTGTTAAATTCCAAAATCTTATCAAGATATATACTCAAAACCTACAAAGAAATGGCTTATAAACTCCATTCATCAACCTCGTGAATGTGTTTAGACATTCATCAATCCAAATGGCATCATTTGTACAAACCTCCCTATGTTCTAAAAGTAGTCTTTCATTCGTCTTCTAAAACCTTGATCTGATAATGTAAGGTATGAAATATGATGTGGATATAGGAAGAGGCTAATTACTAGGATGACATGCCAAACTAGGAAAGCTAGCACCCTATTTCATTCACATTACATTAGGAAGGACAATAGCCCACTAGGCTCAAGCATTGAATGGGTGTAAGGGTTCTCCTTCACTATATGGAATTGGGAGATGCAAGATATAGAAGTGGATTAAAGGGAAAGGAAGGGTTTTTTATGTATAGTAGAAACAACAAACTGAAATATCAAATTCTGGAACCAGATCTGAGAAGCTAGCATAGAGACTTGCGTGTCCTCAACATTTGAGCTCAAAGTGTCTGTTAGGAATGACCTAGATTGTAGGGGTGACTGGGCTCGCCCCTACTTATGAGATTCATGCTTGGCATGCCAGAAAGTGATGAGGAAGCCAAGGATCTAAAGCGGATTATTAGGTATTTCTGTAACCAAATCCAAAATTCCGCCACCTGTCGCCTATACACAGAAAACAAGAAAATGTTGGGAGAAAGGGGCTTACCTCATTCAAACCCCTTTTAGGAATTAACATCGAAATTGAATTGAAAATGCATGAAACAAAAGGAAGCATACTATCAATAAAAGAGCCTTGATAAGTATTTTATACCTTCACGATGCAATTACTTCTTAAAAAGAGATCACAAGTGTTAATGCAATAGCATGACTCCACAAAGACATAAAAGGACATCATAAAAGACATGTTGGCATAATGATTGCTAGGCTTTCCATGAAGAGATGAATGCGTCAATATGCTTGAATGCTTGATAAGAAGAGATTCCAAAGATGATTGCTTGATTGCTCCTCTCTCGGTTGCCTTGTACATGTGTGTGCGCTTGTAGTATCTTGGATGCCAAAATGGGAGAGGTAACATTGCTTTTATACCTCTCTAGGCCATTCTGGGGCACAAAACATATTGGAGGCCAACAAGAATTTGAAATCCCAACCAAAATCATAATATCAACCTCCAATTTAGATTTGGGCCCAAGTTAGCGTGTAAGGGGCACGCCCACTGTAGGGGCGTCATGAGTCACCCCATATGCCCTAGATCGCCCTTTATGAGGAAAAATATACTCAAAATTTAGTCGAGGCTCAATATGGTCATATGGAGATTCAAATAATGTGTGTCAAATTGGGGTGTGATAAACGAAAATGTGTGAAATAGGAAACACATGTAAATAGGCCCTAAATATACAAGAGACAATGTTTGAATGAAACAATTAAAGAGAGCACACTTATAATTAAGGGCCCACACAAATTAAATGGAGAGAAAGGACTTAAATGCATAGAAAAATTCCTATAATGCACAGAAGAGTGAACACACTAAAATAGGCACTAAATAAGCATGCAATTGGACACACTTAAGTAGTGTGTACAATTTACAATGCTACAGATAATATCCAATGTTGAGATCTATCTTGGATGAAATCAAATTCATTATTGATTATGCTGAATTAGTCATTTGATGTTTTGGTTCGAATTGTGGAGACAAGGGTTTGGAGTTTATTTGCAAAGAATTGTAAATTCTTTGTTTGTTTCAGCACTTTGAGTTGGATTCTTATGCCAGCGAATTGTGTGGTTTCAATTCATGCTTATCAAGATGCCATAAAAGCAGATGGAAGAAATTCAGTGTGGCTTGAGTTCTTTTGGTTGGGAATGGTATTGAAGTTGATTCTCTTCTCCTCCATCATTCGCCATTCATCACATACAAGTTGCAACTATGTTTGTATTTGGGATGAGCTGGAGATCATCATCTTGGTTTATATCAGCTACGGCCACCACTGTTAATGTGCGCACGAGAATTACAGGTTAAAACTTGGTTAATTCATTGCATTGAATGTAACATTTTATGTCAAATTTAGAGGGTTTATATTTGAATTCAATAAGAGAATTTCATAATTAAGCAGTTTATGGTTTGCAATAGTTATTTCAAATTAATTTGTTACTTGTATTGCAATTTCAAAATAAATAAAACTTTTTGCAAGTTAAATCCAGGATAGAGCCAGGCAGGCTCTTTACATATTGACTATAGAGCTCCATTTATTCCTTCAAAGCCATCTCTCTTTAGCGCAGGTTTTAGAGATTAATGTGTAAATCTAGATCATAATTGGTTAGCATAAAATTTCCCTCGAGTTTAGCCACCATGTGATCCTACTATGAAATCTTCTACCTCCTATTTTGCATGACTCTTTTGGATCAAGTCCCACCACAAGACAACATGCCCTTTCAATCTTGTAGCAACATGCTCTACCCTTTTCAAGGCCTCTATTACTTCAAACCATAAGTATTTCTCTAGCTCAATGATTTAGTCAACTACATATTCTAGATTTAATCTTCCTAAGTACCTTCAAAGATCAAATTGTATCTCGATTATAGATTTTATTAATGAAGTGACAAATATCTCCTTTGTTGTGATACTCTCCTCAATACCATCTAGAACTGCAACACCATATCATGTATTGGGATCTTCCCTATCATCATCACTAATATCTTCCATCACCATCATTCCACATCCCTCCCTATTATGGGGTTTTAATGACATCAAGTTAAGCTTGATTAGGACTCAATGTATTTGCTAGATCTGTGACATGGACCACTCAATGGTTTCTTACACCTCACCTTCCTACTCTATAAGCTATATTTCTTTGGCTCACTACTAAAGCAACAACACTTCACACAAATTCATAATTCTCATGAGTTAAAAGACTTGCTTTGATACCATTTGGTATAATAGTCTAATGTGAGCCAAATGAAGAAAGTTCTAGAAAATAATCATGCAAAGTTTAAAAAAAGGGAAGCCATAAGTTAAAATGGAGATCAAACAAGGCATTTTGTAAATTCAATTGCAAAAAATAGAATTATTGCACATGGGCGACCAATATGTGAAACTTGATGATGTCATCCTACCCAACTCTTGAGAAATATGCATGGAGATTCTTTAAACTGCAATTTCTTTATCTTAAGGTCTATCCAAAATTTAATTAGTTGTTGATTCTCACTAGGAGGCACTTAGCCAAACTATCCTACCAATCCCAATAGACAACTTGCTTACAAGCTAACCTCTCCAAATATCCAAATGAATAGGTGCCAATCAAAAAATGCAATGGGCACCGGATTGATGATTAAAGTAGGCAATTATGCCATTAATGCACATGCATGAATTATAATCAACAAGGATGCAATATACGAATATAATAATTAGGTCATTCATCAATAAATTTAAATTTTGTGCTTCTTTGACATTCTAGAATTGGCAAAACATATAAAATCCAATTGGTGTAGTCTAAAAGCCTTCCTTGAAACTAATTAACTATTTTGACATTCTAACAGTCACTAAATCTTTCAAAGCATGCATATATAGTTAAACTTGCATGGGGTGAGAACTTTGCACACAAGCTTGTGTGGACTATGTTAAGATGCACAAAAGCTAGAGCTAGGATAACGCCAATCTCTATGCAAGGGAAGTTTTTGTGTAGGATGAGATGTGCTCAAATGGTAATGCACCAAATCAACAAGGTCTATGGAAGGCCAAATGACCTTTCTCTAACATGTGTAGGGTGAGTAGGACATCAAAACTGCGAAAATAAAGCCAAAACAATACATTTGCAAGTAAAACTTGCACACAACTGCCACAAAACAAGCAAAGCACACAAATTAGGTATGCATATGGGGAACTACAAAGCACACAACATTTATTCTTGGGTGATGCAAGGTTGTGCCAACCCAGGGATGCTTGTGCATCAAAATTGAATGGCTTGCAATGCAAATATGAGGAGGAACTTGCAACAAAAAGGAGGATCTCTAGGGCATTAATTAAAACAATGAAATAATACATTAGTAATACAGTTCTTGGACATGCTGCTGCAACTCAATTCAACACTTCATTGGCTCCCATTGCAAGCATCAAATCCAAATAGTTCCTTTGAAATCATGTATGCATCATGCCAATGGAGAACATACGGGTCCAACAAGTGGTGACTTATACGAGACTTGTTAATGCACCTATCAATGCTCAAACTGTACTAGATTTTAATTATTATATTTTGTAGAATTGCGCTCGAAAATCTTACTAAATAGAAATATACTATGTTTACCCCAATTTTCTGAGATGGGGGGATCAAAGGGACGTGTTTCCTTGTGTTTCAAATCTTGAACCATATTTGGGGACAGCTATAAAATATATTGGAAAATTTTAAATATTCATATGAAAATATGGATAAAGCATGCTTATATACATCATAGAACCTTAATATATAACATTTGTGTTAAATATTTAAATTGAGAGCTCACATGACAGTTAGTCAAACAATTATCAAAACTCAAACATTAATACTAGCCGAGGGACATCCCCGAAGTGTCCCTGCATTTCTGAGACATCCCCATTTCTAGAACAGGTCAAATAAGCTCGAGGGCATGTCCCTGAGTAACACTAGAAATATACGAGGATGCATAGAAAGCAAGAAAAGTTAGATGAAATCAGCCTAAAAAAGAGTCACAAATTTTGTATGGAGTGATGAGTAAGATAATAGAGCCTCTGAAAATGTTAAAAGACAAATTTTAACTGAACATGAGGAAAGATGTCTGAATTATAAGCAAACTGGACGATAGTGCAAAATAGGTAGAAAAAAGGTCTATCATCCCAATTGTACTTCATTATAATCTAAAAACCTTTTGCTTACCAAAACGAAACTATTATCACATAAAAATTTGTTGGTAGGAGTTAAAAGTATGGTCCACCGAATATATATGTGACCTCCACTATAGAATACACAAGATCTTATCACGATCTAATTTCATATCCAACACTCCAAAGTTGCTAATAACAAATTACAATGCAATAAGATATTTTTTATTCCATAATAGAGGTCACATACTTGAATTGAAAAGGATATGTTGTAGAGCCTCAATAATATAAGTTGAAACAATTCCCTTGTAAATTCTTGGTTGGACGAGAGCACTCTTATATATCACATTAATGTCTCATTTAGTGATGACCTTAAACACTAACTTTTTATTTTGACCTTTAAATAAGTTTTTATATATTTAAGGACATTCAGAATTTCATACAGCCTCTGCTGATAGTGGTTTTCAAGCATGTACAGGTTTCAAAAAGCCATTTAGGCCCCATAATGTGATTCTTGACCCAAAAACCCATGTCAAATAAATAACATAGTCAACTGTTTTATGCAAATATTTATAATACATTTTTTGTTACACGTGCAACTTTGAGTTCATTTCTGTGATCTGCAAGCCACTTTGGATTCAGTTTAACAATAAGAGAATGCTGCATTGATAAATATAGATGACCTATTATAAGCCAATATAATTAATATATGTCCTGTTAATATATGTCCTGTTTTTCTATTTATTGTTTTAAAATGGAAAAACATTTTTTAATGATTGTGAAAAGAATGTCTATATGCACAAAATTATAGATTTTGCCACTTTTCCATTACATTTCTCCTTTACAAACATTTCCTCCAAAAAACCATCCAGAAGATAGCTCAACTAACTGCAGTTTTATAAATGATTCGGTCCTTAATATACTGAGAACTGCTTGCTGCAAAAGCCACTCACTCAGAAGAAACTTCAGATCTCAAACTTGAAGGACTGCTATAGGGTATCAAATCAGGTTCTTGGTTAAGCATATTCTCATGATCATGCTGTTCCTTAAATTCTTGGATACCAAGGTCATCAAGCTTTTCTTGAGATCTTGAGTCCTCCGTTTCGAAAGAAGTCTCAGCCTGTCTTGTCAGAAGTTGATTGATTGCCTCCTGAGAAGTTTTGGAAAACCATGCATCCTTTGGCAAACAACTACAATGTGCAAAAGATGTTTTGACGCATTGAACAACATAACATAAAATAAATCTGAATCAACAATAAACAGATCCCACAAGTCAATACTATTTACAAGGTTGTACCTTTCGAGGTCATTTCCAGATGTTGCAGAGGATGCAGTCACAGCACGCCGTATGATTTTCAAGACCATCAGTTGGATGTGCCGAGAGAAGTAATGTCCATTTATCGCACTCTCAACTAGAAAGTGCATATCTAAAACAAACTTCAAACACCAAATTAAGCATTAGACTTATTGAAACCAAATGGCACAAATAATATTAGCAGTGCAGTTCATAAATAACATTCAACCCAAGTTGTTGTGCATAAATTAAAAAATTATGTAAATTCACTTTGTATAATTTATATAGGAAATCGGATACCAGGCATGCAAAGTGCACGACATAACTATGATGATTTGCACTGTTTGAACAAAAGCCAAAGGTAAATCATATTTGCATATTGGTCCAAAAAATAAAAGGAAAAAGTAGGATTGCAAGAGTAGGTAATACTTATTCACACCCAAAGGGGTACTAAAGGACAGTGTGATTTCTTCCCAAGCCACACTCTAGTCTGAATTCCCTAATCGAAATCATAATGATGCTTTGGGAGGTGTTTCTATAATACCTTGACCTCAAATCTGGAGGAGACTGCAATGAATTGCACCATGTTGTAGGATGTGTGGGAAGATTAACTTTCCCAACCAAAAGAACAACCAGAAGGCTCGGAAAATGTATGTCCCTTTTCAAACATTATTGGTTTGTGAAAAATTACTAGTTTTCTCGTAGCCTAATTGGTGACCAAGGGAGAACTCCCAAGTTTTTGGAGAGCATAGGATTAGTCAAGCAGTGGTGTTGTTCATGGCAATGCATTCAGATGATCATGTTGTGTCTCAAGTGCTTTCGCAATGCAATTTTGATCTTTTGGGAGCTCTACAACCTTCTTAGAGAAGCATGTTATTTTTAGATAGTAAAGTTGCTTTGGTTCATCATCTGAAGTCCTCGGTGACATTTGTATGATCAAATTTCATATTTGCTTCATTTCGATGATTTTAATTATAATTTAAAATGTCTTAAGGAGGAAATATCAAAAAGGCAACTGAGGTATAATTATTTATTTAAGAGTGTTTTAAGTTGTGCCTATAAGGGAATGCCTAAGCACAAGGGGTATATTCCACATAATGAATTATTAATTTGAAAAAAAAGTTTGCGAAGGAAAAAGACATTATTTCATCATTATTATTTTCCCTCCAGAATGTTATAAAAAGACTTTGAGAGCTCAATGTTAGGGATAGATTTGTGTGATGTCCACTTATGTAAATTCTTAACGATCTAATTTCATATCGTTGAGAGCTCAATGGTAGGGATAGATTTGATTAGAGTACACAAGATCTTATCACGATCTAATAACACAAATCCTTTATAAATCTTATATTGATGATAGTTGATACCACTTCTATAAGAATAATAACTTATGATCTGCTATATAGATATATTGATTCAGTCTAACTTGATTATCCTTAGAACATATAATCGATGTCTTAAGCAATATATGATATATGATGATATTCAGATCTGCAATATGCAACTCTTCTCAATGTTATAAGATGGAGTATCTTTTACTATTTCTGATATGACTATGGGAGTTATGCAATGCTATGGTTACTATACTCCAATCTGCAATTGTGAAGGCTTGTTCACTTGATATTATGGAGTTAACTCTGCTGTTTCTGATATGGTGATGCAAATTGTGCTGTAAGTCCTCTCACTATCACTTATAGCGATGATGATGTAATTGCTGTATCTGATTATGGTTTAGAAGTATGCAATGGTGATGGTGCTGTTCCTGATTGCTAGCTTTAAATGTATGTAACTGATTTTCCCAATAAGGCTGCTGCTCAATTGATTGAGCCAAATATGGATACGTGAAAATAAAAATTTGATGATGCCATTTCGAACAAGATCGATCCTCTTTAAGTATCTTATGACACCGAATGGTTGCATCTCTTACTTGGGAATAGACACAACCTTCCCTTAATCACACCTCTTCATTATTTACACAAATCAGGCTATTGTTCTTAATCACACCTTTCCATGAACAATTGTTAGTTATACAAATTGTACCTTTATTCCTAATCGCTGCCTTTACATGATTAAGCATAATCACTGTTCTCATCATTAATCATTCATTGAATAACTAATCAATAGATTAGTAAATCGTTGATTGTTACTTCATGATCAATATAATCATTTATTGCAACACAATTTGCTGATCAAATCTAATTACTCCTTCCACAGCGATGATGATTGATGGATGTTATAGTTATTACAATGATCACTTGTAATGTTGCTTCTGCATAATTTGAGATGATGATATCAATATGGATCACCTTCACATATGATCGATGCATGTAAGAGTTCTCCTTGCTAGTGGAATTATGAATATCTCAATGTAACCAAGGGACGCGCACCCGGCCCAAAACCCCGGAGTACCGGGTACCGGGACGGGTACTTCGCGTACCGGAGTACCGCCAACACCACCCAAGCTCTGCCGTTTCTCCGCCGCACCTGTCGGGTACTTCGGTACTTTGGTACTTGATGGGGTACGGCCGACGGCAGACTTAAAAAGTGTTTTTTTTTAAGTTTTTAATAAAATTTAATTTTCTAATTGGTTCTTATGGAACCCTAAAAGGATGTGGGTCCCATATAAGGCCCTCTAAGCCTTCATAAGGCCCATATACTTCATTTGACATTTTCATTCATAATTTTCATTTTTGCAACAGCTGAGAGGGAGTGAAAAAGAGTTGAAAGAGTGATTGGAGAGTGATTGGAGAGTGATTTTGCAAGTGATTGCAAGATCAAGAGGAGCAAGAGGAGCAAGAAGATCAAGATTCATCAAGCAAAAGGTAGGGGTTTTAACTTTTTACAATGAATTTTCTTTGTTTTATTTTCAGATTTTCATTTTTTAATTTTTTTTTCTAAAAGACAAACTAAATAAAAATGTTGAAAACTTGAAATCATTGTTTTAAATTTAGATTCTCATTCTTCATTCTTGTTAAAGTATTTGTAAAATTTAAAAATCTAAATGTTTGAATGCATTGTTACAATGTTATTTTAATATTTTTGATATGCTTATTAAGTTAG
>MU227907.1:1528356-1544533 GCA_018584345.1 Thuja plicata
CTTATGTTATTACTTGTTGAGTGATAATTGGTTAGGATCGACTCCCGAAAGGGTTTGTCCCGGATAGGGCCGGACATCTTAACACTTATATTATTACTGTGTAATAACTCATCTGGATTGGGCCAGAGATCATGATATGAAAAGTTCTACAAATTCTATTAAACTCTCTCTCAAGAGGGAGTGTTAAAGTATTGTTCGTTCGTGTTTAATAAATGACTAGACAATCATAAAATATATATATATATATATTTAATATAATAATTGAATATAAAATATATATTAAATTAAAGATATAATATATATTAATATGGTCATATGTTAATTATTGTGTGTTCGTATTTAATATGAGATATATATATATACCTTATAATATTAAATATATTGAAATGATTAAACTAAACATGATTATCAATTATGCAAGTCACGTATATCGTGAGCGACACATATTATAGGAGTCACGTATCATGACTGACATATGTGAACAGTCACGATACTATCGAACTGTTCATATATGACAGTCACGATCCTATTAGTTAAATATACCGTCAGTTATGCAAATTAAGTTGTTGGGATATATCGTTAAGGACATGTTATAGTTTTGGTTAATACGAACAGTCATGGCTTATCGTACATGATAAGTCATGACTGTTCATATTGACATCTCTCAGTTTCAATATATATAGTTATTGTATTTTGTAGAATCAATCAATAACCAAGGCAATTGTATTCTACTACATACATTCAGTTTACATCTTATCTCCTGATCTATAATTAATTAACAAGATTCAGATGGAAATACCATAGCAGATCTTTCACCACTTGCAATCTCAGAAGCATTTGGAATCCTTACATTTTAGAAGATGGTGCTAAAATCGAAAGAACAAGTGGAGAGAGTTTTCATTGCTGGGATTCAACATTGTGAGAGCATCGTAAATAGTAAATGGTTGCGGAAGAATAGGTCCCACCACTCCAAATTGCCTAAGGAGCTAGTTTGGCTCAATTTTCAGCGTGAATGTAGTGATGTAATTATGATGCTAAGTAGGATTTTCAAGATTCCGTAATCTTATCAGTTTGAGTCGTGGATGTGGTATTTTATTGAACATGTGATGGAAGGATTCAACAACATAGATTGGGCTAGATTGATTAGTGATAACCTGAGTGAGCAACTGGTGAATTTTGAGCAGTCAAGAAAGTTTTACATGAGCTCCTATGTCATCTACATGCTCGCTCGGAAAACAAGTTATGATGAACTGAGATACAAGGGAACGATTGGGAGTGGTGGTCAACGCTTGAAGGTGCACGAATGTTACCCTCAGTTGCATCTGCATTCCATAGATGATTATGTAAGAGTCAACAATGCATTTGCAATGCGCATTGTCAAAACTTTACAGAGGAGATTGCACATGAGGCTGTCAGGCGGGGCAATGAGGTTGGTGGAGGAATATGGAGCTTGGTTCATTTAATTTCCTCCTTTCTCATATGTCAGAGAACAGGGATTTTTGGCACAGCCATACAAACTCCCACAATACCCCACTGATAAGATGGTCTTGTTAGAGATCACTCGGCAACTGACAATTTATGATAAAATTCAAAAGGGAAAGAGAAAGTTGGGGTTGGAATTCTCAGTTTCCACAGGAGAAGAGAAGGTTGAAATGTGCCCATGCTTGAAGGCAGCTGAGAGATCATCAGATGAGTTGCATTTCTTTTGTCTACCACTTTTTCTAGGGAGGACAGACTATGATCCGTACAACAAAATCAAAACAATGGCCGGTGCAAGATACCAACACAAGATGCACCTCGAAGATTTTCGGGCCAATGCTGCGGATGAAAATGAGATAAGAAAGTGGATATATTCCAGACTGCAGCTCAATTTCCTACAAGATCTTTCGGGTGCCTGATCAAATGGGAGAAGATCTGAACATGATACAAAAATGATACAACCCAGAGAAAGAAAAGGTCATCCATCCCTATGATTGGTCATGGTAGAAAACTTCAAACATTGACATATTATCTGCACCAGTCTTGGATTTCACAAAGTGGTGGATTAAACGAAACCTTGACAAGCTCGCCATGCCAAAGGATGGCTAGACATAGAAATTGATGGGTCACCAGCCATTGAGAGATGAAAGACCACAACAGCCCTCCGGAGATAGAATGGATGAAGGAGAAATCCCGTGAGGAAATGTTGAGCGAAGGAAAAGAAAAGGTGTTGCTCAGGAAGTGCAACAAAGAGATAGACCAGACATTTATATTGAAGAGCCCTAGCAAAAGAGGCAGAGGTCGGGGAATGCATTGTCTTCACCTAGCCGAACTCCAAGTTTGCAAGAAATAGACCCTTTCCCCAAGGGAGAAGCAAAAACCAGCGGAAGAAGGTTAGTGCAAGAACAAATGACTAGGCTAGTGCAAGATAGAGAAAGTATCAATGCATAAGAGTTGGCCCAAGGAAGAAACAGAGAGCAAGATGTTGCTGCTGAGGAGAGTCTTGGTGCCATTTTGGAGCGAGAAATGCTGGAAACAGAGGAAACTGCAGCAGAGGAAGTTCCTGAAGCAGAGGCAGAGGTAGTAGCTCCGGAGACAACGGCAAGAAGTCTTGTAGCCGAGGAAGAAATTGATATAAGAGCAGTACAAAGGCAACAACAGTTGACAGTTTAGAATGATTAGAGTGCTGCTATTCCAGAATGGTTAAGGAAAAGGATACAGAGAAGTCAAGAGAAATAGGTTGACCTAGCAATTGAATTGCAGGAAATCCTGAACCGAGTTAACCAATCACAGGAGAAAGGAAAAGCTAAGAAGTTTGCAAACGTAATCAGAGGAAAATCCGGCTCCAGAATCTTGCACTTTGCAACTCTCACAATTGATAAGACAAAGGATCAGATTACTCTGGATGAGTACAATGTGACCGAGTTTGATTTAGGTCACGCCTCCCAATAGAAGGTTATGGAAGAATTTGATGATTCGGCACAAGCAGTGAAAGACAAGATGAGGAAACTAGAGGAGAAATATCAGAGACAGAAAGGCGAGATCAAGGTCTTGTGTGAATACATCAACAACTTACCTCATCCGATGAGGGAAGAAGGTCCAACCTTTGTTCCTCCTCTAGTTATTCCGGCTGAATCAGTAGAGGGTATAGACAGGATCAAACGGATTGCTCAAGGTGAAGAAGTTTGGATAGAAGGCATTCAGAATGAGGCATATAAGCATGATGAGGGCTTAGTTCAGATTAATTATAGAGCACTTGTCATCATTTCCAGGATACAATGCATGGACTAGTCATGGGAGTATGAGCATATTTATCAAGATGAGGTCATCTCAGACTTACATGATTTAATGGAGACTCCAAGACAGATATTGATTGATGGTGGAGTTGTTAGGGAAAGAGATGCATATGACTTCCTTCGATGGTACATTGCAATGATCACAGCCAAGAAAATGTTTGAGCATTTCACCAAGGAATCTACTTGGTTGACGAAGATAGCAAAGAATATCAAGCAAAGGATCTCCAATACAATTGCATCCTTGTTATCACAAAGGCTAGCGGAAAATGAGATAACATTAGACAGCCTAAAAAGGAAACTAAAAGAGTTTTTTCAGCTGAATTCCTTTGTAAGGGATGACTTTGAGAACTTCTCCATTTTCTAAAATGTCATGCATACAACTCAGGACTTGTTACCGGATTGGGAGGACAGCTTGAGCAAATCTAAAAGGGTGATAGCGGTCTTGGAATACAAACAAGAATCAACACCAAGATTCAACGTGGATGAGTTGGAGACAATGTTGGTCAGATTCCAGACCTTCAATCGGAAAAGTCAAAGATAGACTATTCTGGGCAGAGATGCATTTAACGCATAGTGGGCATGTGTAGTGGGCATTCATTTCACCCCACTCTCTCCCTGAATAAACATGAGTAGTGGGCATTTATTACCCACTAAGATGGTGGATTCCTTTTGATTGGTCAATGTGGACCCTTGCATTAATGTACATTCATTTTCCTTGCCCTAACCCTAATTAGGGTTGAAGTGATAAAATCTGGGTCATCGGTTATTATTTTGATCTGGGCCACCCGTTGTATTTGAGGGCGTATATAAAGGCCTCACTTCTCATTTGTAAGCAGTGGAATTATGAGATTGTTGCTAAGAGCTATTGAGACAATAGAATTTTCATTGAAGTTTAGTGATCATTTGATGTGTCTTGAGGCTTGCTTGTTCTCTTATTCCCTCATTTAGATTAGTTTGTTAGATAAAGTGTTTTGATTTCAATGGAGAATGCAATGGTATTTTGATGAATTCCTTGGTTCACACTTTTGACGGTTTACTGATTGTAAGTCGTGCAAAGTTAGATTGAACCCACTTTTATGTATGCTTAAATTCTATCATTACGTGCATTGTTCGTTTTGATGGTGTTCGTTGTGATAAGAAAATCAATTGCATAACCCCTTGAAGATTTCACCAGTTCACGCGTAGTTGTAGTTTAACTTGGCGAAGCGGAGCTCAGTTATTTGGAATCTGTCCATCAAAACAGTATCTGTTGTAGTCATTACCCTTAGGAGTAGACTAGAATTTCTAAACCCTTTCCCTTTGCTTTATGCATATTCTGAAAATCCAACTAAATAACACTTCATTGCATTATCATTCGCAAGTTCCCACATCCAGTACCATTTGAAGTCAATTTAAGTGATAAAACATAAGCCCCTCATGATTAACAGCAAATCACATCAACCATTGAACTTATCCACGATCAAGAACTAACGTTAAAGGAACCTTGGAATCTATTGTGTGATCTTTCGCAATCTTAGCACACTAACGATATTTCTCAAGAGAAGATAAGATATCTCGATATTTTGTTCTACTGTTTGATGAGTCGTAAAATACACGTCAACATAAACTAGAGAGATTAAAAGAGGAAAACAATTTACAAACGAGAGATCCTAAAACTGAAAGCAGAGAATGAGCAATTAGTAGCATCCAATGAATGTTTAAGGTCATAATCATTGGTTTGAGATATTTCATGTGGAACAGAAGATCTATGCTCTTCCTCTGGTAATTGTGATTTTGCTAAAGCTATGTGGGCGAGGTGATAATAATTTATTTGATTATGCCAATGTTGCAAGTTGTTTTGAAGATTATGTTGGTTTAAAAATTATGAAAACAATGGGATATAAAGGTCAAGGATTAGGTAGTCGTGAAAAGGGAATGAGAGAGCCAATTGATCCAACGAGGCCAAAGTTTGTAGGCCTAGGGTGTCATAGGTCACAGAAATAATGTTACAAATGTTGCAAGTTCCAGCAAACTAATTCAAGAAATTTGTTGCTCTTATTGTAACAAGAACGAGCATACAAAGGACAAGTGTTTTGATTTACATCCCTATGTTTTATGTGGAATAAAAAACCATTATGAAATGACATGTTGGAGTTCAGCACTGAAGAATGAACCTATTTCAGGAAGTATTAAAATGGATTGCAGATGGAGTTTTGGATCGAGTTGGTACAAAATAATAGGTATGATAAAAAGGTTATTAACCACAAATGTTCCTATGCAAAAAAGAAATCATTGTTTTGCAAGAGTGGAGTTGGAGGAAGCAAGTTCTAGAGATTTAAGAATTGCAAATAGAGAAGAGATGGCCATGTATGGTCCTGATTGCAGTGAGCACTAGCAAAGTTACCCACAATGGTCAACTATAGATTGATCATCTTTGATTGGCATGAGCACCAGAAGAGTGAATCACAATGTGCTTGCATCAATAATTGGAGAATGAAGATAGCAGCAATTGCATCACTGATGCGAGACTGAAGATTGCAGCCCATATTTTGGAGGTTTTCTTCAAAATGCTCATTATGGGGGAGAAAGAATAGAAATGACCATTCTTTCCCTAATGTTTATTATGGGGGAGAATGAAGGATAATGAACATTAGTAATCTAATTAATTATTTGTGTATAGTAGTTGTAGATCTGGGCAGTTGGGTTTCAGTTATATTTCCAAATCTATTTATACATGACAATGTATTGTAATGACCCTCTTTCCATGTGTTTGGTCTTGTTGCCAAAGTTTCTATAGAAAGGAAATGAATATCCAGAATTTTTTTCTTAATCTATCAAATTTTGGATTAGTAATCTACATTGAAGTCCAATTTGGATGGAAAGTGTAGTGAATGGATATAAATAGCATTTTCTTGAACAAGGATTTAGACAAGGAGGTTTATATTGTAGCGTTGAAGGTTTTAAGATCTAGTAAATGGACATCTAGTGTTTAGGTTGGTAGGTCCTTTTATGGACCTATGCAGACTCCACAAGCTTGGTGCATCAAATTCAATCAACATTTTGAAGATCCTGGAGTCAAAAGTGGCAATGACAATATCTTGATTTTCATTGTCTATGTAGAAAGTAAAATCAAAGTTACCCATTGCTTTTGAGATAATAAATGTGAGCCTCCTTCACTATTGCTCAAGCATAAATATTGGCAATCTTGTAATGTCATCTTCATCTCTCAAGTGAAATATGCCAGAAAAATTCTAGACAAGTTCAAGATGGCAGATTGAAATCCCTCATTTACAACTATAGATTTTAGGCTTAAACTTTCAGCTCACAATGCTACACAACTGGTCAATGAATCAATATTTAGATAATTGAAAGGAAGTTTGATCTATCTTACATCGACTTGACTGAATCTGTGTTTTGTTGTTAGGTGTCTTTCTTGGTTCCTGTCACCACTGAAATTAGTTGACTAGCAAGAAGAAAAAAGAGTACTCTAATTAATTTCAACAGAACACTTGACTTTGAGATCTTGTACTAGCAATCATTAGAATTCAAGTTCTCAAGTTAAACAAACCCTGATTGGTCCAGTTTTGTTGACATTAGGAGATTCATTATTGGCTATTTTTACATTATGAATTTGGGAATTGTTTAATGGAAAAGCATACACCAGCATATCATTGCCTTGCTTTCTGAAGAAGCAGATTACAAGTTAGTTGTTAGTGCAGGTTTTAGTGTAGAAAGATTGCAAGAGCTACTTTATGACTTTTAAGTAGATCTAGTCACATTAATTCATAGTATTGTGATAATGAAAGTGTCTTCAAATCGGCGAAAACCTAGTCTATAATGCCAAGACCAAACACATTGAAGTTCATTGCATTTGGAAGTTGGTTGATAGTGGCCATATTTGCCTTATCTTACTATTTCACAGAAGAGCGTACTACTGATATAATATCTAAATTGCTTGGTCCTAATAAATTTTTAAAATTTTGAGACAGTCTTGGGGTTGTCTCAAGTTTCATCAGTAAGGGGTAAAGGATGAATAGACATGGATATAGACATAATGCATGTTTAGATATAATGTACTAATGTTTGATGATTATGTAGACACCTAAATTTGATCATTAAACATTTGATCAAACTGAATCAGATTAACCCTTCTTCTAAAGCCAGAATATTGATTAAATAATTCACCTATTTAATTGATCTCACCTTTTGTCTATAATCCTAGGTGAATTAATTAATTTACCTATAGTGTCACCCTCTTAAATTAAATAAATGCATTCATCTGTTTATTTAAATCCCTTTTTCTCTATTTTGAATTTAAATTAATTCAAAGAGCCTATTTCCCCTTATCCACTTGCACATTCTTAACCCATCCACTTGCATCATTAATCCCTCATTTGATAAAGTAAATTACATTATTTACTTAATTAATCCCTTCCTCCCACTTGGAATCAAAAACAATTTTTAATTCCCCACTCATTCTCTCTCCTCCCCTCACATCCTCCTACTTTTCCCACTTGCATACTAATCATCCATCATTAAGTCTAATCATGTGCGCATTCCTAATCCCAATCCTTGTGTTGTCTCGAGATATATCGTTCCCACATCAACAACACTTCAACCATCAATCCAATCCTTTTGTTGTCTCGGGGTATATCATTCCCGTATCAACAACATCACATCCCCCATGAATCCATCTTGTCAATACTATCTAGTTGGGCAGATTCGCTATGTCATTGGGCAGATTCGCTCTGTAGTTGGTCATATTCGCATCTTTGCATCCTCATCCACAATCCCACCCCCTTGTATATCTTGTCCATCTTGTAAATAGTGTCTTGTACATAGTGTCCGTCGAACGTGTCTCCAACTAGGATCACTTGTATATATATGTCCTTAGGGCCCATCCTTTGTGGCAGTCGTGTGTTGTCAAGACTATGTCCCTATCTAGTTGGTGCCACAACAATCATCTATTGGTCCCTTAGAGGTTTGAGTGTCTTGCTTGTCTCTTGTCATAGGAATCCTTAGTTTACCAATCAATCATCGATCTTTGCAGGATGTATCCTTCCTCATATCAAACAAATCAAATCAATCACCATCCATCATCCTCCCTATGGAAAAAGGTACGTGAGATACTTGTTATTTCTTTGGTTCTTTTGGATCTTTGTTTATCTTTTATCTTGGGCTTCCCTGTTTTACGTCCATATGGCCACCACGATCCTTTATATCATGGTATGTTGTGAGTGGTGAAACTAGAGGCAAGTCTTGATCTTTTTCTTTCTACATGCGTGTGTGTAGACTTGTCCCTTGCATTTCCACGTGATTTGTGCAGTCACATGGTGCACTGGAGCATGTCACTTTCTTGTTGGTTTTTCTAGCATCGTATCCACCATAGTCCCCTACGACTTTGTGGGATGTTCGACTAACCTTTTTCTGTTTGTTGTGTCAGTCCTATGCATATGATACGTCACCTTAGTTCCTCACACCTTGGTGCATAACATCATATGGTAAATCAAAATAAGTGCTCGCTTCATGGCAATTACCATACGGTGCTCAATCTCCACCCATCCATCCATCTATCCTACATCTTGCTTCTTCTATTCGTTCATCCTTTGCATTCTCTCTCCATCATCTTTTCTTTTATTCATCTTCCCTTGCATTATCATATCATTGCATTTCACATTGTATAGACTTGCTAGTCTATCTCTAATCATTTTCATCCTTGCATTCTCATTATCATTCATTCAGTATTCATGCATCATCTCATCCATTTTGAGAGCGCACACGTGTTCTCATGAACCCGCCCGTCCTCTCGAGAGGGCATCCTTATCCTCATCTCCCATCATCTTTCCTCCTAGTCACTCTTTTGAATGATTGGGGCATCTTTTCTAATCTAATCATTTTCTACCTAGCTCTATGCCTTAATCTTCTTTGAAATGATGCTACTTCGTAACACCATCTCAAAGAAGGGCAAAATGTAGACACCTAAATTTATCATTAAACATTTGATCAAACTAAATCATAATAACCCTTCTTCTAAAGTCAGCATATTAATTAAATAATTCATCTATTTAATTAATCTCCCATTTTGTCTATAATCCTAGGCGAATTAATTAATTTACCTATGGTGTCACCCTCTTAAATTAAATAAATGGATTAATCTATTTATTTAAATGATTTCTTCTCTATTTTCAATTTAAATTAATCCAAAAAGCTTATTTCCCCTCATCCACTTACACATTCCTAACCCATCCACCTGCATCTTTAACCCCACATTTGATAAAGTAAATTACATTATTTACTTAATTAATCCCTTCTTGGATTCAAAAAGAATTTTTAATTCCCCACTCGTTCTCTCTCCTCCCATCACATACTCCTACTTTTCCCACTTGCATCCTAATCATCCTTTACTGAGTCTAATCACCTCCCATAATCATGTGCACATTCCTAATCTTAAAGATTAGGAACCCAAAGTCAACTCTTCCATCACATCATGCACAAGGGCCCATGTACTTAGTCACATGGGCTTGCCCCTTCATGTTCCCCAAAGGAATTTTTAATTCCTTTTATTCGCCTCAAGCATCCTCCACCATTGATATTTGCAATCAATCTTGACCATCCATTTCTCTCATCCAAATCCTATAAATCATACCCTTCACCATTGTTATCTCTCTCGCCCATTTTTACATTTGGAGCACTGTTAAGCTGCCAAAATCTTCAGTGAGCACACATCCAACCAAACATACATGGACAAATCGTTGCATCGAGGAGGTTATGGGTTTGTTACTTCGTTTGCATTCTTGTTTTTATAGTTTCATTTCGTCTAATGTTCTTTGTTGTTTTTGATTTGTTGATTTGAGTGTTTTTCATTGACAATTGTTATTTGCATTCCTTTGAATCACTTTCCATCGCACATGTTTATACATTAATTATGTCTAAGAGCAAATTGACTTACTCAATGCAAGTTACAAAATATTTAACTTCCTATCTTATTAATAAATTAGTGTGCAAACACATCTCATGTTTTGATTTCTCATATCTTCTCCTTCCAACAATTTCGGAAACAAATGAAAAATAGGACCATGTTTTCCAAATTATTAATTGCCATATACAACAAAAGCAATGATAAGAAAGACCACCAATATCATTTATAACTAATCACAAAGTCAAGAGAAATTCAACTGTACAAAATTGTGGCATATTTTGCCTTGGAAGTATAACACCCCAAATTATCAGAGTAAATAGACAAGAATAGTGTGTTTCAGACACCACTTATACAAAACTATAAAATTATTAATAGCATCGGGAACTAGAAGCATGGATAAAATATGTTGGTTGGAAAAAATCTATGTACTACTTTCCAAACTGAACCAAAATACCTAAATCGATCTTGTCCTATATGATCTGGTAATACCAATATGTCAACAATGTACAAAAAAATGATTATGCCCACTATAATGCTCAGAAGAGTGGATATCCAATGTTGCCAACCTCCAACTAAACATTTATTAATTTCATTTTTATTTCTAATACTCTTAACACATTTCCAATATTGGCATTAATAACACTATTATAAATTTTCTCTTCATGGTCTCTTTACTTTCACGAAGAAGCCTCATTATTTTCCAAGATTAGCCTCCAAGTGCTAAGTTTTAAGACATCTTCCTTCTTTGGATGTAGGCTATGTTTCTCATTCTCAATGGTATCTCACCAACTCTTCTTTTGTAACATTAGATGTTGACATGTTTCCTAAAAAAGGTACAAATATTAAGATATTCATATTTGATCATATCTTCGTAACTTTTCTCCAAAGTTCCTAGAGGATGAGCTATTAGATCGCTCAAGAGTTGGTATTTGAAACAAAGAACATAGCTGCTCCCCAAAACAAACATAGAGTAAAATAGTGTTTCATAAAGATCTTTATTTTTGAGGACTTGTTACTTTCAGCTTCCCTGTGATAAGCAACACCGTCTTCTGATCCCAACTCAAATTTAATGGAAGAAACAATTTCTTGAACTTTTTGTCCATGTTCACAAATGTTGATCATTTTCTATAATAACTCAGAACCAATAATGTTTTCCATTCAATACAGTTTGTAAAATATTAACATTTACGTACATGGAACTCAAATCAGAATTTATTGGACTGTACAGAAACTAAACTTTAACACCTTAAGAAAAGATTTAAAACAAGGTTTTCTCAACAGAAATAAACTACATGATGGCATTCCTGACATAGTATACTGATTGACATGCAAGAAAAATAGTTTTGTTCAATGCAAATGAAAGACATGCTCAATTACTTCCTCCTCAGACTGCTTAGTCACCTCTTCAGATCACCCAACAATCTTCGAATAATGAATCTTTCATCCACAACGTAGAAAACTTCCCAATTTCGCATCATAATGATGCTCTGGTGTTGCATTATAATAGCATAGATTAGACATTAGGCACAAGCACAAACCACAGCAGGTGTCACTTTTGTACTAGGTATATCCTCGTAGTATGCAGCCTGACCTTTTCTATAAGTTTGCCGTGATTATATATAAATGTTATGCTGAATAAATTTGTCATAATCTATGTCTTATGGTTGGGTACTCTACAGACCAGTTTTAGTTTTTTATTAAGTCTTGGTCGGGTGTGATGCCACACCCAGGGATGACATGATATTTTTGGTCAAGTCTTGGGCAAAGTCAGGCAGCTCTCATATGCATTCTGCCTAGTGTTCAAATTGTCATCTAATCTTAAATGATGAATACAAATATGACTGTTGTTCTAAATATTTTTATGTTATTATTTATTTCAGCATTGCCTCTTATGCTACAATTGTTTTCCAATCGTTGAATGGTACTGATAAGAAGCCTATATTTCAGATGTCATTGCTTATATGACCCAGGTCTGATAGGAGGACTTATGTTGAGAAAGGTCTGATCAACAAAGAATTGCAGAAAGGCCAAGCACAAGAAAATTTGACCATATGAATCCCAGCCAAGAATAAGAAGAGTTTTTAAGAGGATTTCTCTTTGTGGAACACGGTTATGTGGGCAGCTCATAGAACTGAAGGATGATTAAGGCATACTATGGGAAAAGAGCTTGACAGTACAAGCAGCAACCAAAACAAAAAATCTATTAATAAGCACAAGAATAACATGAAAGCTGAAGCCCTAGAGGCTAGGGGAAACAAGTAGCAAAAGTGGATCTGCATGACTTGCAGAATAAAGAGCTTCAGAAGAGAAGAAAGGCTGTGGCCTACCAAAAAAACAATTGAAATTAGTGGTTTGAAGATCTATAAAGCTCCAGATTTTTGGACAGCTTCATCATAGAAATCTTATGACAATATTTAGGCTAGTTTTTCAGCTTTATAAAAACGGCCTCAAGTGTAATATACTGCCCAACATTCTAACCAAAATATTGTGTTTTTGGCAAAATATGGTGCACAGGCATTTCATCAAATAGTTTGCAGTCCGGCGATTATGGATTTGTTTTCAACGTGTTTGAAGGGATATTACAAATAATCTATTAATCACCATAACATTTATTTCCCCACCTTACATATCACTAACAATTCATTCACACAAAAACTATTGGAAAATATTATGAAAATATTTCTAAATTCTGTTACATAATGATTGATTCAGAAATCACATACAACAATAGTGACATTAATTAAATTTCAATATTCACATGCCAAATTGCTGACCTGGACAGTTGAATAGTCAAATCTCCAACCAGAAACTTCCGTTGCCTTTTCTTTTGGCTTTACAGCCTCTCCAAAGTGGTATGGCTGGCATCATATGCATAAACAGCAACTCATATAGCTGCGACTCCCTTTTTACTAGGTTGTAGCAGGTTTGACAAAATCGCCTAGTTGACCCTTATATATGGAACAGAACTCCTTAGGAATGTAGCGGTTTGTAAAGATAAAGCCTACGAAAGCTATACAAGGTTTTTGAGCCTCCAAAGTGCTTTGATTCCCCTCTGATAGTTTTATCAAGTGTATAACTTCCTTAGGGGCTAGAAATGGTATAGATGGGATAAAACCTAGCTGGTACAAATAGATATTATGTTTTATTCATTCACTCTCTTCACACAATGCACTTATAATTTCTGATATTTTCACTATTAGCACACATCACAATGACAAATTTATTATTTGATAACAAATATCAATAAATTTGCACCTGGAATTCTAACACCTACAACTGTCAACAAAACTTTATGCTCCTCCGTTTAATTGCAACTGTGAATCCACCATCAATTTGAGTAAGAAAAAATCTTTCGTCTCTGAAGCCAATACCCATAGGGTTTTTATCCTAAGGTTTGATGTTAAATTCACAATCCAAACCTTGCAAATGAGAGATAAAAAAGACCAATATGCGTAAATGAGATTCTTCATTCTTTTTTTATAACTTTCGAGGGAACTTTTGAGAAGTTATATTTTAAATTTATTGATTAAAATAATAATCCTTTAGGCCCACATAAAGTGACTTTATTTTATATTTACCTTTTGACTTTAGTCACTTTATAAAAGTTAATAAAATAGAAGCCATCGGTAATATTATTTTAAAGCAACCTAATTTAATTACTTAAATTACTCTCTCTTTAGTTCTCCAAATTAGCCTATGCGAATAAAATAGGCTAATGGAACTCCCCTAAATGCCTAAGTTGAAGAAGGGGACATTATAGTCCTCCCTCCCCAAAACTTCTTTTCCTCAAATAATCGTAGATTTTTGTGTCGAAGAATCTGCTCTCTTTCCCATTTTTCATCTTTTGCAGGCAAATCCTTCAACAAACCAAGCATTCTGGAACACTCCCGTTCCTAAACTTCTTCTCTGCGACATCAATTATGCCTTCCAAATCAATACTAGTTTGCCCTCATCCAATGGTGATAACTCTGTAAAGGGTGTAATTTTATTCCCTAATGCATTTTTAAGACACGAAACATGGAATACATAGTGAATCTTATCATTCTCCAATAGCTCCAACTCATAGGCAACTTCCCCAGTCCTTTGTATAAGCTTGTAGGAACCATAAAGCTGGGGTTTAAACTTTTTTGCACCACTCATCTTGAGTGGGGACTATCTATAAAGTTGCAATCATAAGTATAACATATCTCCAACCTCAGATGTCCTCTTAGTCGTGTTCCTATTTTCATACTCCGGTTTTGAGTTATTTGGATATTTTCTTTTGGAACCTTCATAATATTTTCATGTTCCTGCATTCAATCTCTAGTTTAAGGTGCCCAATTATCCGCAGTAACCAAGTCTACAAAAGAGGTGGTATCATATCCATACAAACCCTGAAATATGTCATGCCTATACTCATGTGATATGTGGTGTTAAGCAATGCTCAACCAAATGCAACCATTTGACCCAAGCCTTCTAATGACCAGCCACATATTCCTTAAGTACCCTTCAAACCACTTGTTCACTATTTTTGTCTATCCATCTATCTATGGGTGATAACTTATGCTTAGTATCAACTGTACCTACTAATTTAAAGAACTCCTACCAAAACATACTGAGGAATTTGCTATCTTGATCAATGACGATGTTTCTACGCAACCTATGGAGCCTAAAACTCTGTGAAGAAAAAATCTACCACCTACGATGCTTTATATTTGGAGGATATGGAAAAGAATTGTTTGAAATTAGTCACTCTATCCACCTCAACATGAATACAATCCCTACCCTGCACCTTGGGTAGCCCTATAATTAAGTCCATTGATATGCTCTCCCACTTCTAAGCAGGGGCTACAATAGACATTCTAGGGAAGCATGCTTGGATTTATTCTGTTGAAAAACTACACTCCTAAATGTACTTGAGGACACTATCTTTCTCTACCTTCCAAGAAAACCTCTCTCACCTACTGGTAAGTTTTGATATATCCCTGATGGCCTGCTAGTGGAGTATCATGCGTAGCCCTAAGAAGTTTTTCCTTCATTTTTTATTCATGCACCAATAGACTCTGTCTTTATGGAGAAAATAATTATCTTATATTGATCATCCTTAATCTTCCCATCCATAATTTCACATGCTAAAGTATTCTTAGACTACTCAACCAAAAGAAGGCATTTCCAGTCCACTAAAATGTCAGACATAGCACACAAAGTTGTCAAGTTGATAACTTTCAACCCACCTACTAAGAGCATTGGATGTGGTGAGTAACCAACCAATAGGATTGGTTCAACCAAAGTTCCATGACTCGGACCCTGTAATGTCCCCTACTTGGCTAAGTCGGGAAATAGGGACAACTACCTTAACTTCTCCTTCTTACTATAGCAATTAATTGCAATTAAATCAAGTAATAGATATTACACCAGTTTATTTTGGATATAAGATATAAATGCATGCAAAGATGATATAGAATTGATAGCAATGTCTGATATCCAAATGTTTTATATGCTGTGGATAATGTTATTTTGTCACTTATAGTGATAATATGATGATGCTATATCTGATGCAATCAATAAGTCTATGGAATCGATTATATTACTTTCAGCAGTGGTTTGCACTATCTGATATAACAGTTTGATTATCCGGATTCCAAATATATAGATATTGCTAGAAGCAATATGTTGTTTCAGATTGTTATTGGAATGCTTGCAACTGGTAGTGCTAATGGCATTTGTCCTTTGCAGAGCAGATCCAATTTAATATATAAAAGAATTAAAATGTATGTTATTGGATTTCCCAAATCTGGAGGGGGTACACGTAAAAATTTTATAAGACTCCCAGTGTATGAATGTTTGTTAAAGGACTGCTGCTTGTCCTCCGTCAAACTGCCAATCGTATCCAGTATATAATAAATTCCTTCTCCTTATTCCCTCCATTAAAAATAGGCTACACGATAATTGTTGGTGTTAAGAGACGTGATCATTCATAGAGATCGTGTCATTTTAGTATGTTGTTTGTTACGTTAACTATATA
>MU227907.1:1545235-1570018 GCA_018584345.1 Thuja plicata
TTAAACATATTATAATTAATAATAGATTAATAATATTATATTATATATATAATATTTTCATTATAATATAATTAATTTAATAATAAGTTATATTATAATTTATTTGTTTATTTATATTATTTATTATAAATTCTATTCCAAGAGGGCACATTACAGACCCGCCCATGACTCGGCAAGGTCGACTCGACCCGTGACCCGCCTATGACTCGGCAACGACTCGGCTATGACTCGGCAAAATGAAAAACAAAGATTTTTTAGGATTTAAAACTTGTTTCAGCCACCCATTATTGAGTGAAGCTTAAAAACACTATAACATCATCAAATAGAAGCTAATATGATCACATACATAAACATACATCCATCGCATAAGTACAAACATAAATTGTAGCTGAAGGAAATAGAAAACATAGATATGCAGAATTATAAATAGTGTTAAATGTATATAAAATTCATGACATCAAATGTTCCCAAACATATGTGTAATAAAAAACAATTCTATGGCTCAAGTTCTAGCTCAACCTCATCCTCAAAGTAGTTTGTCTCCCTCCTAGAAATGCGTCTGAGGTAGGTCCTGGATGACTAACAAGCCATAGCCTATGCTCGTGAAGTGCCACTCTGATCAACATCAGCTACACAGGTGGTTGATCATACTCTATCCTCCTCCTCAGCCATAGCCACAGCCTCAGCCTCTCTGTCTGCCTGGTCAACCCACTCATTGTCCTCAGTGAAGACAGGATCGGTAGACTCGGTGAGCCACTCGGACTCTAGATCTATCTCTTCTAGAAAGATCGGAGAGGAGTCAGTGTCCAAAATATGTCTGGTCCTAAGACGGAGGTTGTAATGAACGAAGACAAGATCATTCAACCTCTCCACAGACAATCTATTACGCCTCTTTGAGTGGATATGCTCGAACATGGACCAATTGCGCTCACATCCAAAAGCGCTGCATGGCTAACTCAAAATACGGATGGCAAGTTTTTGAAGATTTGGGCTTGTAGGCCCAAACATTTGCCACCATCTATCTGAAATAAGCAAAAGAAAAAAAATCAATCTCATTTCCAAGTTCCAATTGTAAGGATAGATCCAAGATTATAAAATCAAAAAACTTTTAAGTCTTTAACATATATTTTTACCTAACTTCAATTGTGGCCTACCGTCTTTGCATATCTTGCTTGAAAAAATGATCCCTTCATTATTATATGCATCTATCTCTTGCAGTGTAGATGCTTTAGACATCTTGTGCAGCACTGAATATAGGCCACTAAGAACCTCCTCATCCGCCTTGAAGTTATCAAGGAAACAAAATGAAGGATTGAGGAAATAAGTTGCTGCATGGATGGGCCTGTGAAGCTGGTTTGCATTTTTTCCTTCAAAAAATTAAGGGTTTGCGAACAATCTACTTCTCTCAACTCATTTGGAAAGTTAAACTTCAAAAAAAAAATTATAAAAAATGGAAAATCCATAAACATACAACAAAAAACCAACAAAATCTTCAAAATTTAACACTTACCTCTTTCAAATGAGTTGAGAAGTCTTGGAACAACTGCTATGGACTCTTTGATGCTCTCAATGCAAACGTATGTCTCCCCGAAGTGATCTTGTGCACTCCTTGATGCTCTTCTTCCTTGCTGGTTTCAAACCCTTGGCCTCTTATTTTTCTACCTCTCTCACTTTTCCTCTCTTCTTCTCCCAACACGCAAAACGAAATGCCTTTTAGCACAAATTAGAAGACACTTGTTAAAAACAAATAAGAAAAAGCATGTTTTTTTTTTGTTTTTTTAAGTCATCCAAGATGACTGCAGCAGCCGGGTCATAGACCACGGACTCGGCGAGTCATGGCATGACTCGCATGACTCGCGAGTCATGCCAGTCATTACCCATGACTCGTCGAGTCATGGCCACGGGTCATGAAAACCCGCCAGGGACGACTCAACCCACGAGTCATCATAACTCGCCTAACTCGCAGCGAGTCATGAAACTCTGGGTTCAATGCATAAGGGAGTTGACTGGCTGGGCAACTTTTCTCTTTAAATATTACAACAAGAGAATAGCATCCTCATCAATCTCAATCTACAAAGGATGGATCTGCTTCATTTCAGCATTGAGTAACTTCTCCTGTCCATAGATTGAGTCGAGGAAGAAATGTACATTGCTAGTCTGATCTATAGCAGAAGACTTTAACCATCAGCAGTAGTAAATTGCAATAAGAAAAATACACCTTCATCATTTTAGAGCTTTCTAAAAGAAAATTGGAAATCACAAAATGCCACATGGCATATATATCAAGTTGCAAAAAAGAGATTGTTTCACTTGAAGAAGAAAATTTTGTTTGATTATATTTTACAAAAAATCAAATGTCACAAAATTACTTTTAAATAGAGATTTTACTTGAGTAAATTTGAACTTAGATAACACAGATCACTTGTAGACAGAAATATCGTGACTCAATTAACTAAGGACACGCTTTGTAGATATTTATTATGAAAGGTGTTCCCACCTTAATTAGAAAATGTTACTATAACATACTTGTTGCAGTCCAAAGGGACTGAGAGGTGGTGAACTGTGCTCCATCATATCCCAGAACTCTTGGTCAGATGATAACCAAATTACAAATGTCTCTGTTAGTCTCATAAGCAATTGTGATGCGACTCTATCTCTTCCATCTAATATATTAGCAGAAAGTTGACCCAGCTGAATCAATTTCAGAAACCATGCCTGTACATGACTCACCTATGTGAGAAATATCTTGTTCAACCTCATAGCTAATAATATTTAAGACAATATAGAAAGAAAGCGCAGAATCCACACCTGGAAAGGAGAAGATGGCATTGGATTTTTGTCCAATAATAGATCCTTACTTTTATCATTGAAGTAGCTTAGTGCAGTTAGCCGTGAGTCACCTTGTGTTGAATAAATTTGATTTAGCACATATTGCTGACAAAACTGATCTCTAAGTTTGTCTACTGAATGTTGGAGATGACATCTCCAATCATTACATTGTATTAGATGTGATGCATTTTTTCTCAGTATCATATGATTTCCCTTGCTTGGACAATCTATGATTCCATTTTTTAGAATTGAAAATTTTGAGACAAAATGTGGCAGAAGTTCATCAGTAAGTGCTGTGGCATTGGCCAAGAGAGCAAGTTGCTGAGATTCTGTTTTAGCTGGGTTCAAATTGGAGTCAAAACTGCACCCTGTTTTTAATTTATCCCCTGATAGACACGGCATAGCTCTAGCGAGAATGTCAATATACTTATTAAAAAGAACAGTAATGCTATCCACAATGCTTTGTCCAATCTGCAAATTTATTAATGAAGCCAAGTCTTCCAAAATATCCTGCAAACAAAATTGTGTAAATGTGTAAACTTCTAAATAAACATGTTTTAGTTAATTAAATTGATTTCTAGATGAGTGAAAAAATGAAGAAGCATGAACTCTGCACCAAGGATACTTAGCCTCTGAAGTATTCTTAATTCTGTATTTATACCTTAAATGGCACTTATTTCTTCTGTAAACAAGACAAGATTCAAAGGTAGCTAACTAAAACATGCCACCTGGATGGAGATTAATACTTGTCTTTTAACACATCCCAAAAAAAGACTATTTAGAAAGTATGGGAAGAAAATTGGTAATAACTGAAAAAATGATCAATTCATGACTCCAAATACAAAGGTCAAATGTAAAGGCATTCATAAGATGGAAGAATGATGAGAATCATAATGACAATAAAATCCAACAGATTATTCACAGAAATTATACCACAAACTATTGTGAACAATATAATAACAAGAGAGATATTAGAAAAATCAACATTCCAGAACAAAATGAGAAAACACGCTTGGCCAATTGTGTGATCTGTTTACGTAAAAATACTTTAAGGTAGAACATAAGAAATTGTGCAATATTCCAAAGGGCCTGATCTGAGACATCTTGCAAAAGAGGATGGTAATTGTGAGAAACAAAGTTGCATCTCAAATCCCTATGATCAAGCTAACAGGTTTCACTCTCACCCGTCTGACAGCAATGTGCATAAGGAAACTTTTGTATGTAAGAATGAAAGAGTGCATTAATATTAGATGAACCAAAGGGTTGCGATGTGGTATAATAGCCATTATCAACCCTAAGCGTAAAGACATTCTCTGGCACAAAATGATTCACCCCACCTGGTGGTTATCACTTTTTATGCCTCAACGTCAAAGATGAAGAATCCGTATCTTTACTTGACCTTTGTAATTGCAGAGTGCTTCTTATTACAAAGAAAATTTGCCCATCTTAATTAAGGCACAGTTGATGATTAGGACCTTCAACTTCATGCTATTATCATCCATCTTGATAAGGTAGCATGACTTGTACATCCTAATTAGAATGAAAATCATCTTTGTTGGAATTCAAATCTTGTAGACATACCAATACTTAAAGCTCGTATATAGTAAGAGACTTCCCTAACTTCACTTCCTAGACAAACTTTTCTAAGACAGCAGATACAGATAACATTTGAATGCATATTAGAAGTGATCCAAACAATTGGATCAAAACCTACTAGACCATGGAGGTCATGGCATTCTACATCCACTGGAGTGTTTTTGTGGAGTTAGGAAATGGTCACAAAATGATGTGGTACAGAGCATAGAAGGATGTTATGGTGTCAAAGGGGTGATTGAGGTGATTTGGAGCATCTTGAGATGTGCTAAAGATAAGTTTCAGAGTTTCAAAATGAGCTGAATTTTACTTATGATGGATTTTATGCTTTGCACAAGTGATAAATTTGCTATCCACCATGGCTAATGCTCCATCTGCCATGGAGAATTCTAGAATACGGAATCGAATGTGTGAGTGCCCTTGAGTGGAACAAACCAAAGCGATAATGTGGAAAATAAAAGGCTTTTGTTCTTTGATTTTCCAATTTGTCATCATGCATGGGAGGTTAGACAAATGTTATATGTTTTTGCTACATAAAGTGTAATAGGGGTTGTCCTTGTTGACTGAAAAACCTTGACTCAAGTCTAAGGTTTAATATTTTGTTATATATGTAGTACATCTCAATGAGATGTAATAAAAAAGGAAAACTTAGATATGCAATAAGTTTAAACCAAATTATAATAAATTGTATACACTCGTATATCTCCACCATAGATACTCATACACTCGTATATCTCCACCATAGATACTCGTTAAATCATATATATATTCTTTCATGGATTATACATGTCCTCTTACTTATTCTCACATATATTTAATTCATATGATTCCACATAATTCCATTCTTGTCTCCCACTTTTCTCTACATTATATAGCATCTTAATGCCTTTCCATCACATCCTTTCAAAATTACACTGTAGTATCTTATTCCCATGAATTTACCTTTTCTCCCGTGATATTTTATAATTTTATAGCTTATTGTGGTATATTAGAGGTGTTACTAAGCTATGCTAGTGGTGTTTAAAGGCACTTAAATAGTATATAATATTATAATGAATATATGGGTCTAGAAATGACCCAAATCACATGTGTGGTGCCTCACAGCCCTCTATATCTTGCTAACAGCCATGTCCCCTTTTTCAAAAAAGAGCCACAGAGAAGACCTCTAGCATATTGACATTTCTTGCAGGCTAAAGGGTAAAGCAAGGGAAATAGTTTAAAATATTATTTTAAGTTGGGCCTATAATGTCCCATCCTATTTGCACTTCTATCACCCTATCAACTATATTGTTATTTTGTCAAACAGTTGTTAATAGTTATGCATTCACTGGTGAAGACATTAAACTGTTGCTGCTCATTAGATTCAGTTTTCTGATAGTTTTGTTGATTGTTTGTACAGTTTAACTTGTATGAATATATAGTGCCCAAGGATAAAAAGCATAACAATGCATAGGAAACTATCCCCGTGAAAGAAAGCATCATAAATCACAAAGGAAGTGCAGATTACAAATAGATATTTTCTGACATTTGATTGATATTGCACAAGTCTATGATACACTTTGGACAGTATTCATTTCATGTTGTAGCAGATTTAAATACTCAAAACTTAAAGTTTAGAAGTAGATGCAATATACAGCACCCAGCAATGAAGCTTCATCAATATACTCCTTAGCCTATAGCAACACCACATCTTCTCCTTTGTTAAAGTAATTTACTGTGATGACTGATCATATAACTCTACTCCCCAATCTGCTATACACCAGCAAGAGAAATATGTCAAAAGGAAGTGTAAATGCCTGAGTCAAAGGTTAATAATGTAGAATCCCCCCCTCATCTGTAAATGCTGATTCTGAAATTTTTCTAGTGTTTTCTGATTTTTTGCAGGTTTTTGCAATTTCTGTTTTCTTTCTATGTTACCCCAGGTTGCCGGAGCGGGGGGGTGGGGGAAAGGGTTTCCAGGACGGATTTTTTTTCCTGGAGCAGGGGATGGCAGTGGGGACAGCTATATAAAAAATGGGAAAGTTCTAAATATATAGGGAATTTTTAAATATTCGTCGGAAAACATGGATAAAGCATGCTTATATACATTATAGAACCTTAACATATAACGTTTGTGTTAAATAATTTAAATTGAGAGTTCACATAAGAGTGGAAGTCAAACAAATTATCAAAATTCAAACATTAATTTTATGGGACAGCCAGGGGACGGGTTTCCGAAAGTTCCCGAGATTCCGGGACGTCCATTTTTCTGGGGCGAGTCAAATTATGCTGAAAACGCATCCCCAGGTAACACTGATTGTTTTGTTTATTTTCTGAATTTTTTTTGTTTGCAATATGAATACATGAAAGTAAATAGTTCACAAATATGGCTATAAAGGAAACAAGTTAACAGCTAACTCAAAGTAATTGCAAACCGTAACACCCAACTTTATTAAATTGATGAAACAACAGACCATTAAAGCTGCTAATGCGAGATTTAATTCTGAAATGAATAGATCTGTAATTATTTTCTGAACAGCAGCAGCAGATAGACAGTTTCATCCACTCTCCTAATGGTTGCTAGCAAATTCCCAAGTCGAGGCCCAGCTAGAATAATCAATTTGCTGATGATGAAGGTTACAATGAGAGATTTGTACAATCTGATTGAACAGAAAAAATTTATCTGAATGAGCTCCAAGAACCCACGTCGCCTCAGGATACTGCTGTACTTGCTCGTAATGATGGAAGCTAGCTGTGTAAATGATTGATGCTAACTGTATTTTGCTAGAAAGCTCTGATCTGCTCGGTATCACTGATAATAACAGTGAATTCTCTACCACTAACCTCTGTGAAAAAAAAATTAATTCCTTCTATTGATTCTCTGAATAGAACAACCTGTGTTAATGCTCTTGGGTGATCTCCCACAACTGTAAGCACTTAATCCTCTAAGAGTTTTGATTCCCAAAGCCTGAATATACTGCTAGAACCCTTGATATTCACAAGAAGCCACAAAAACTCCAAATTTCAACGCAAAAGAATGAAGAATAAATCCTCCACAAACTGTTTTATTTCTCCAGGAGGCTTCGCCCTAATTAAGGTTTGCATAATACTTAATTCATAACATAATATGTACTTTATTAAATAATAAACTCCCCTAATGATGATCGGCTACTTCTATTGTCTCTTTTTAAAAACAACATTGTGTCTTCATAGGGACGTGTGCTCCATGGTGGCCCAGCTAGAATAATCAATTTGCTGACAATGAAGGTTACAGTGGGAGACTTGTACAATCTGATTGAACAGAAAAAAACTTATCTAAATGAGTTCCAAGAACCCACGTCACCTCGGACTACTATTGTACTTGCTGGTAATGATGGGGAAACGTCTATGCAGCAAACTAAAACGTATTTCTTACCAAGGGGGACACTTTGTTTTTTTTTCAACTTCCTTAATATGTTTTACGTTTTAGTTTGCTATTTAGCCAATACCTAATGATGGTAGCTAGTTGTGTAAATGATTGATGCTAACTGTATTTTGCTAGAAAGTTCTGATCTGCTCGGTATCACTGATGATAACATTGAATTCTCTACGACTAACCTCTGATGTAAATCTGATTATAAATCCTTCTATTGATTCTCTAAATAGAACAACCTGTGTTAATGCTCTTGGGTGATCTCCCACACCTATAAGCACTCAATCCTCTGACAGTTTTCATTCTTAAAGTCTGAATATACTGCTAAAACCCTTGCTATTCACAAGAAGCCACAAAAACTCCAAATTTCAATGCACGAGAATGGAGAATAAAGCCTCCACAAACTCTTTTATTTCTCTAAGAGGCTACGCCCTATTTAGGGTTTGCATAATATTTAATTCATAACATAATATGTACTTTATTAAATAATAAACTCCCCTAACGCTAATCAGCTACAGCATGAATTATTGTCTATTTTTAAAAACAACATTATGTCTTCCTAGGGACGTGTGCTCCATGGTGCCCCCCCTTCATCAAGCCACTTTATTTATTTAATATAAAGTCACTTATTAAAGTACTTTATTTAATTTAATTAAACATTAAAGTTTGAAACTTTAAATTTTTTTTAATTCTGAAACTCATCACCTAGCCTCTCCAACTGGAAACTGATGTTGCACCAAGCCCCCAAGTGATGTCCAAATATAGCAGGTAAACTGCCAGTCCCCTCCTGAAAATTAGGAAACTGTTTCAGCATCCAAAATGTCTCAGAATGCATCAAATGCCATCTCCTAGTCTCCTAAAAAACAGGGATCCTCCTTAAAAATATGAGACTGTCTCTAGACATCTAGAATGGTTCGTAAAGCCCCTTGCAAGGCCCAACAAGCTCCTAGTAGTCAACAAGCAAACTGCCACTCTCCTTAAAAGTAGGAACCTCTCCATAAAAATAGGAGACTGGCTCTGAGCTCCTAAAATGCCATGCAAACCTCGCCGAAGGACCACAAGACCCCTAAATGGGTTCCCTGTGGTATTAGCCTATGGGAATCCCATTGATAGGCTAATCCCTTGAAAAACATTGACACTAGGTAAGGCGCAAAAATGGAGACATTAGAGTCTGCCCTCCCCAAAGACTGCTTCTCCTCAAATAACGCTAGTGTAGACTACAATCAACAAACTGATCCAAATTGGAATCAAGAATGATCCCAGAGTTCCACGTCAACCTCGGAAGAAATCCACCGTGCTGATGTTGCGCTACTCTAACCATAACTAAAATGCAATCGTGTCAAATCTGCACTCCTCTTCTAGGATCCCCCAAAGTAATTGTTGTCGCTATTTTTGTTTTTTATAAAATTGTGACAACTATATTAAATTTAATATTTTTGATTAAATTTAATATGCTTCTTTTTAAACTCTAAGTTTGTCATTGTAAATGAATAAATTCGTTTATTTATTTATTTATTTTGATCTTTTATTTGTTTTAGTAAATAAATAAACTTGTTTATTTATTTACATTTATTTTCGTTTTTATTTTATCTTTGATAATATATTTATGATATATTATTAATTTCTATCCCAAGATTTCCCTAAAGATTTTTAATATTAATTGCAATTTATATTTTCAATATAATGCAAATGATATTTAAAAATTACAACCTACCTTTAGCCGAACCCTTTTGTGTCAAGTGCACTTTATATTACATTTGCGATTTTAATTTTAAAATTCCCAAGCCTTTCAAGTGAGCGTACATTTTGGAGTCCATTACATATGTTAATGCTTGAATAACGTGTGAAGTAGGAGTCAAAAGCTCCGATATGTGCTTTTGGGCGGACGTTTCGAAAGCCTTTACATATGTTACTAAATTTTACATGTAATGCAAAAAGGTCAAACTCCCAAATATCTTAAAGTGGCGGAGGTTTTTTATTATGTTGCGTATATTGTCTCATACAATATGCGCTATATAAGTGTTTCACATTTTAATACCAACTACAGTGTTTCGTTACATCAAAACGCATGTCTTTTAAAACTCCCACCTACCTCCAAAGTTATCGAGCCTTGTATTTTATTTTTCAAAACTTACGAAATGCAACAAAGTTTTAAACCGTTCAAACTCTTATTGTTGTGGAGTCTGGAGTTTTGCAGCGTTTAAAGACGCCGAGTATGGGGGAAAACGTGGAGTTTATTTTCTGTTTGAAACAGTATATTATGCCATTTATGGAGGGAGTCTTTCTCTTCGTTTTTGCTAAGGAGTCTGGTTTTCTTCTTTACAAACTCATGTGTGGGCATTGCAAATCCGTTTTTATGTTGCTTGTGCCTCCCTTTGGTTATTTTCAGCTTCTATGGTTGTTTTTTGTTAAAAATGTCATTATGCCTGCACTTTTTTGGACATTTTTCTAAGTTTGCTCTCCATAGAAAGTTGCGTCTACGGTTTTTTGGACAAAAACGGCTTGTATATGTACTTTAAATGGCTGTATCTACACTTTCATGGTCATTTTTTGCCATAAATTGTTGTCAAACACGAAAATATGGTCGTTTTTGCTGAAAAACGTGACTGTGACTATACTTTTGATAGTCCTTTTTATTCTTCTATGGGTCGTTTTTTATCTCTGATGGATTTTTCACACATTCTACTAGTTTTTATGGTCATTTTTAGGGTTTTAGAATGACATTTTGTTAAAAAACGTGTTTGTTATTATTTTCTTCATCATACTTCATTGCAGCCAGGGTCTGGATGAACGTTTTTTTAGAAGTTTTGTCCAAATCTTCTAAGCATGATGATGGATGTTTAAAATCCTGAATATTTGTGTAGAAGATTTCCAAATTTTCAAATGAGTAGTGTGACATGTTTGAAAATTACAAATCTATTCTTTCCCAAACCAATGTCATGGTGATCATATGCTGGCAGCATACAGTATTTTTCTGAATAGCTTGAAAACTATAAACAGATTTTTTCTCAAGAAATGTGCATAACATTTGATATATTATGCAATATTGTATAAAAGATGTTGCTCAAATACATTCAGAAGTTGTATCCTCCATTTGAAAAGCTTAGTGCTCATAGGCTTCCTAATCCTACATGTAGTGGGCATTTGCAGCCATGACTTTTCCAAAATTTTTGAAATCATTAACTTGTCTTCATAAAAAAGCTTGCAGACAATTTGTCCTACACCAAGCGGTGATCATGCCCATTATGAGCAAAATTTTGAAGTAAAGTTGCAATATAGTTGAAGAATGTGTCTTCATGCGTAGTTGTCCCCAAAAATGATGATTGCAAAATTTTCATCATATGCTATCCTTCACGAAATTCAGTGTGCAAATACTTCCAAAAAAATTCCATTTCCAAGTCTTCATTTTTCCCAAAATTCGGAAGTTTTTAGGTCCCTTGCATATGCAACTACATATTGCTCTGCATGTGATGGAAAATGCAATCATACTCAAAACCTCCAATGTCATTCCTTCTTTATTTCCAAAGTTGGAAGTTTTCATACCCATTACATGTACTGCTGCATGTAATCAAAGATGTAACTATCCCAAAAAGTTCCCTACTTTTCCGTATCCAGATCGGAGGTTTTCATACCAACTACATGTTCAGTTACATGTAATGAAACATGCAGTCGCACCCAAAACTTCCAAAACTGTCATTTCCAAAAGGGGAATTTTTTACACCAACTGCATATTCAGTTACATGCAATGGAACATGCAGTCACACCCAAAACTTCCACTACTGACCTTTCCAAAAGGGGAACTTTTCATAGCAACTACATGTTCAGTTACATGTAATGAAACATGCAGTCGCACCCAAAACTTCCACTATTGTCCTTTCCAAAATCAGAACTTTTTACCCCAACTACATATTTTGTTGCATGTAGTTGAATGCGCAGTCGCATCAAAAACCTCCTACAATACCCTTTTTGAACAAAGCATTCCCAAGTGTAGTCGGAACTTTTTGACCTGACTGCACAATGAACTACATGTATACTACCCGTGCAGTCAAATATGTAGTTGCACCCAAAACCTCCTATTCCACTTAAGAAGTCTTTTACTTTTCTCATGTGGTAGGAACTTTTTTCCTCAACTGCATAAGTTGTTGCATGTTTGAACTACACTTGCACCTTCATCCGCAGTGCACTCTAAAACCTCCAAATTGCATCCATGGCCCACAAAAAACAACTCTTTCGCTTCAGCTTTGCTTGAAGCCTAGTTTGCAGAGCGATCTACCAATTTTCAAAATCAAATGCTATAGGTGTTTATCCAAAGTCAGAAGAAGCAATCATCGGGCACGAAGGAAAGATGAAATTCAAGTTTCATCAATTTTAGAATGCTTTCAAGACTGTTTCCAAGTAGGGGACAGCGGATCAATAAGAGGGATCATGAACTTCTTTCCAGTCATGGGTGAAAATGAAGATCATTGATGCCACCAAATGCAGAGGTCAAAGTGTTATTTTCTACAGATGTTTCTACCCATGTATAGATTTGAGGATTTCCAGCATTTGGCAATCTGGTGACAAAAAAATCTCTTTGATAAGAGATTGATGTAATAGGGGTCGTGTCTTGTCAGGCACTTAGTTTATTTTTCATCGTGCATTCTGTAATATAGTTTTGACAAGGTGCATGTAAAGCATAAAATTGTAATTGCATATGTAGTCAAACATGCAAAGAAAAAATTTGCAATTACATATTTCACTGCATGTAATCACATTACATAGGACTGTAATGTTGAATAAGTCAATTGTAGGTAGTTAGTTGTTGAATAAGTCTCGATTAGTTGGGTTTCTCCCACTTTTCGCTCTCAGCTCCTTACCTATAAATAAAGGAGGGTGCTCATTGTAATAGGGAATCTTTATGCATAGCAAGAAAACTCTGGTGAGATTGTGCAAGTACAAACTTTGCTTTCATTTGTGCAAGCTAACTTTGAGTGAATAAAAAGCAGGTGTTTTTCAATCTTTGAGTTGAGGGAGCTTGTGGATTTATTATTTGTGTTGTTATAAGGAGGATCTTGAACTTGATTTTGTATAGACTTTGCGCTATAATTGTCAATTCAAGTTAGTTACAGTGCATACATAGTCTTTGAGCTGTGATTCATAACTTAATTAGAGATAGAGTAGAAGGTTCATATGATTTAAGTCTTTGTGCTTATTCTATTGAAACCTTGTAGTTTGAAATTATTGTGAGATAATATATAAGTCTTTGAGCTTATATACATATTTTGTAGTATATTATCAACTAGTAAGCTTAGCAATTAATATTTCAGTTGATTCTAAGTTTATCGGTATTATTGTTTCAACTAGTATCTAAGTTTCAGGTTAGATTCTGGTTGAGTTATTAGCAATAAGAAGGGTGCCTCCCCTAAGTTGAGAGGAGAGATTTATTCTCACATACTGTGCCTAAATAATTCATTTTGGAAGTAGTATACTTACGGCTACTTACAAAATATTTAGCCAACAGTAGTCATCATCAAAACCTAGACTGAAATACCAAAGAGGACTGAAATCAATGACATGGAATGTCTCCTACCAAAGTATCCCAGAGGAGATCACACCAACAATCTCACTGCTTATCACGATCCTGAGAAACTAGAAAAATACTTTGCCCAGCCATATAGTACAATCCCAAGCATCACCCAACATAACATCCCCAAAGTGAAGATCAATCACTGGTACGACTCTATAATCAATTAACCAAGGGATGTCTCCAATGTCACCGGCTGGAAGGATGATACCTACATTTAATTTCCAAGTGTCAAAGGAAACACCTCGAGAACAACGATCAACCCTACTCACTATGCTCAACCAAACATCATCTAGAAGTGTACCAATGCCATATGTCCACGTAAATGGGAATAAGCTCTCATGGATGTGAAGAAGGACCATCATGGGTACAGAATCAATCATACCCATCCACCACATACTGCTGGTACAAATTAAAACAGCATTCATCCAACTGAAACTCTCACTCGAAAAAATGCAACTAGTGTTCCCAATGTCAGAAGAAGATGGAATCTCATCGCTGTACCAACCTCCAACAAAAGGTGGATGATCCCGAACTTCCCAAATCCTCCAGCCAGCTGCTCTCCTAAGGGACCAAACTAAAATTCCTGTAATTCCAAATATTCAAGGCCAACTCCACCTTTATCTGATGATTTTTTTTGAGAATCTAACAGATCATTCAATGATAGAGAACTTTTCTGATTTATCTTTTCTTCATTCAGAAGTGTTCAAGACTTTTTAAATTTTGAGTGACACAATTTCTACTTCCACTTTCTCCCAGTTTTCTTCCTTCCACCTAATCTGATTTTTTAGAACCTCTTGAATCTTTTTAGCTTCTTCATTCTGAATTTTTAAATCAATCAGGAGTTTTTCAGCTTCTTCAAGTGCTTGGGACTTTCTTGTTTTTTCTTCACTCTATTCTTAGAGCAGCAACTTCAAGTTTTGATTTTTCTTCTTTAGTTTCTTGATTTCAGCTAGAGAGTATCAGTTCCATCTCAAAATCAACTCCTTCCTCTTCTTCATCAGCATGTTCTTCATTCTCTAGAGTCTGATTTTCAGCAGGTGCTTCTTCCATAGAAATAAACAAAATTTCATCACTCTGAGATTCTTCATCACTTCCTTCCAATGAATAACTTTCATCTTTTGAATATAGCCTCTTTTAGGATTTCTAAGTCTTCTTATCCTTTCCTTAATACTTCTTGCGAAGTTTGACTTCTTTTTATGACTGCTGTCTTCGTTATTCTCATAAGGACATTTAGCTACAAAATGTCCAGCCTTTCCACAATTAGAAAATTTCAGAGGCATCTTCTTCTTGTCTTTGTCGGAATCCTTCTTCAACCTTTTCATGAACAAAGCTTCTTCTGAGTCTGAATCATCATCCGAATTGTCACTTGAAGCTTGCTCCTTTTGTTTGCCTTTCTTTGAAGCTTTCAAGGCAGCCTCTTTCTTTGATGAAGATTCAGAATTGTCCTCATCTCATATGCAGTCAATATACCATGAAGCTTGTCAATGGACATCTTATCAAGATCAGCCATCTCTTCTATAGCTAAAATCTTTGCATCAAATCTTAAAGGGAAAGACCTTAAGATTTTCTACATAACTACACATCTTCAACATTCTCTCCAAGACCCTTAAGGGAGTTCACAACTTCATCTACCCTTAAAAAGTAAGCTGCAACATTTTCTTCTTCCTTCACTCTCAAACTTTCAACCTGCATCTTGTGAGTTTGAAGTTTTGCCTTCTTCACTTTTTCATCTCCTTCATAAGCATCCTTGAGCTTATCCCACATGGCTTGAGCAGTGTCATGATGCATGAGTTATACAAACTCGAATTCTGACAATCCACACAGTATTGCATTCATGGCCTTAGCATTGCTCTCAAAAGCTCTCTTTCCATCAACATCAATTGGAGGGGCAAAAGGAATTTTATAACCATTTATTACACTCATCCAAACATCAAAAGCAAGAGACATTAGAGAGATCTTCATCCATACACTCCAGAAAGCTCTATTTGTTGCAAGACCTTCAAGAGCATTCATCTTGTGTGCTAACAGGACCAACCTCCAAGCTTTTAAGCTTTATTTGAAGGTAACTGCTCTGATACCATCTGAAGAGCACACAGCAAATACTGAGATGGGGATGAATCAATATTGTCGATTTTTAAACTTTCAAAATCATGAAACCACATAAAAACTTAAAGGAGTAATCAAAAAGACAAGAACACAAAATTTTCTCATCGAAAACCCTTTCGAGTAAAAACCCACGACACATCAAAATCTTTAAATAACAGTGGGCACCAACCCAGATCACAAAAGACAGCATCAACCTCCCTTGAAGCACCAACTCTAGTTTAGGCACCAACCCAAAAATACACTGAAATCTGAAGCAATTTTTAACTAGTTCTTTTTAAACCTTCATCACTTGAATTACCAGCTCAAGGAATATAAAGATATGAGGAATAATACATCTCCCTGTTTTGAAACAAAATCTCCTAAAAATATATCTTCCAGCAACCAAGAAATCAAAATTCAAAGCTCAATCTCCTCAACTAACAAAAGTAGATACACACCACAAACCAAATCACCAGCTCCCTCTATTTACGCACCAAAATAAAACATCACACAGCAAAAAGAATCACTTCAAACTACCCATACAGCATATACGCACAACTCTGTCTTCTTTTTCAACAAAACACATAGCCACATATTCCTTTTTATCGAACACCTGTAGAAGACACACACATCAACAGTTTTTCATTTCACATATAAGCTTCAATCACAACATCTAAAAACTTCATTCAAAATGTCCAGAACATTTATAAAAAACAAATACCCAACACTATAACACCTAACTTCACAATTCACATATGTGTCTAACACATCCTCAGAGCAGCTCAATAAATAATAGAAAAATGGATATATCTATTTTCAATCGCATGGGCTATTTTCAAAGCATGACACTTCTCTTGAAACGTTGTATTAACTATATGGAAACACCGTCCAACATTTAAGTCAAATACTACACACGGCAATAGAGAAAAAAATGATTGTGCCAAATAAGGATGGTCGTTTCTAACTCTAGCGTTGGAAAAGATTCGTTGGCTTGAAAGCTTCATGGCATGTATGAAGTAACAGATAGCCTACGTTTTTTAACATATGCAACTCCTTGACCTCCAACTAAAATCACACCTTAGCATAATAAAAACAAAACCAAAAATGTTACACTCAACTGATGTTCAAAATACAAAACTCCAAGCCACTGACCAGAAATGATTCTTCAGACTTGAATAAATTAAGAGTGTTATACACCCGTAGAAATTAGTGAGCCCCCTGATTTGAAATTGTCATATTTTTTAATTTTTGAGTTGTAACATATATAGATTTTAAAAGCATCGTGTTGGTTCCTGAAAAGGTTTTACACTTATAAGCTACCAGTGCACTCTTTAATACATTCTATAGAGAAGCCAACTCCAATGTTCAAAGTCTTAAGAGGACTGGACCAACTAACAGTGACACTGAACTATGCCTCTACACTTTAGGTTCTACAAAACCAAGGGGGGGGACTCCCTTTAATGCCTTTGAATATACACTAAATGGCATTAATACAAGCAGAAATCTCATATAAGGCTCAACATAACCGGGAGATGCTAGATAATGGTTAATTATCCATTGAACATCAACATATAACAGAAGCAAAGATAATCATGATTTAATCAATTTTGTTGCAGCAAGAAACAACATGAGTCTGAATGACAACACACTTGTAAGACCCACAATAGCTGAGATCAGTGCCTTATCCCATTGGGTATTTGAGTCATCAGAAATACAACATATTATAATAGAGTTTTATCCATAGCATACGATCTAAGAATATTGCCTTACAATATTCTTCAACAGTAATCCCAGCCCGGCCTACTTATCACAATCCTTGGATAACCCTGTCAAATCTGCAATCCTAATCAGGCATTTAATTGACCCCTTGGATCAAAGCATGAAAGAAAGATTACATACATCACAACAATGCACTGAATGAATAAAACTCTTGATTTTGTTCATTCAAAACATGACAACATTACACACTGGAGAGATCTGAACCAACACTATATTTCATCTGAACCAACACTATATTTCAATAGAATCCTCTGCTATCTCTGCCCTACAATATTCAATACAACTTACAAACTCAAAAACCTTCACAAGAGTTAACACAGATTCACTTAAATTGCTCTATGGAAAGAATTTACAATGCTGCTCATTCTCCGCTAAAACTTGCCACTAGGACCATAAAAACTGGAACCCTTTTTCATGGCCCTGAAATCCCCTTTTATAAGAACAAGGGAGCCAACAAGCTTCAAGCCAAGAAAAACTACCTATTACAAACTCAAACTACATGACACAAAAGACACCAGGAGAAGACAAAAACTTTGTTTCCAACATAACTAATCCTTTGTGCGTCCAACCTGCACTGTTGAAAGAAAACTAATATGCTCGATAGAAAGGTAACTGAAGAATATTTTCGTATAGGGTATGTTGCTCCCTTAGCCCATTCTTGCACGCATCAACTGAATCAGGTAGTAACAAGAATTTCACTATCAAGAGTAACAAAAACTAGAGCCATGCCAATATAGCACAGTACTTGGCTGCAGTACCAGAGAAACAGAAATGCAAAGTTCTTAACAAAGCTCTTCCAAGGGCATCTCAATATTCTGAAAATAATACAGAAAGAAATACTCGAGGTCTTGACATCTCGTTCTCTTCTCTAGCCAACTAACCAATATATCGAAGCCAATAGAATATAAAAAAGTGACACTCATGAATTGTGAGTTTGCAATACAATTCACTTTTTAATATCCCTTTAGCTGCCCACCTTCATTTTAATATCCCTTTAGCTACTGTGTATTCTACCCCATGCAATTAGTACGAATATTCTTTCTGCATTTGTATCCAGAGGTATTCATTATCCTCAACAATATCCATTTTTTCTAACATCTGGGCAAATGAGCCATGGAAAGGTCATACTTATGACCTCCTAATCCCATTTCACTTCTATTAAAATGTACTTGACAATCACCTTTCAATATCTGAACTGCATGCATATAGAAGTAAACAATCAGAGCCATATCAAAGTCCATAATAATTCCTACTGAAAACACCACAATCTTCTGAAAATTCAGTTTGCTGGATATTCTTTGTTTCTTGTGCATGTCTTATCAAATAAAAAAATTTAGTAGGGGTCCCTTCACATGCATATCCATTTTTGGCAACCTTCCCTAAACAGAAACAAGTCCATCAGTACGAAAAGAACCAAAAGTTATTGCTAACCCTAGTCAATACATCCTTGACTATCATACAGCAACTCCTGCCACATGGCACAATCTAATAAGTCCGCGAGTCCACTTTGTTCATCATCTCAGCACCAGGACTGCACCTTCTCTCCTTTATCCTTAACGACCATGGACGTGTGGCACGCTATCACGACTTCGCAAGCAACTTCCCTAACCGTAAGCATAACCTTGCAACCCCGTGATTTGACATTTTCTATTTGTCACATCACAACACTTTGTCTTAACCGTCAAAACTGCTACGACGTCACGACACCAGCATCTTCTGTTTTTATCGCACGGTCACAAGTCCCTCTATTAACCATCAATATGACCTGTGACGACGCAACAAGCATTTCTTTTGACCGCTCGCAAGTTTGCAACCACTTCCACTAACCGTCAGGCAATCTTGTGACACTGTGATTTCCCTTTTTGTCTACCACGCGTCACGCTCTCGCAACATCGCAGCTCCACTTCCTGACTGCTCCCTTACCTTGCGAAGTCGCGACAAGATGACACCTATGTTCCACATATCCCCTTGCCATATCATCATTCAATCAGCCTCCCAAGTGACACGCTTTGATTCACTGCTGACTCAGCTAAGTCATCACCACGTAGGCACGGGCCCACAAAATATCCTTGTCTACCGCCAGCTAACCACATCGCACACGAACCGCTTGCCAAAAGGGACATGCCTTCCGATACTTCCTTACTGTGTGTTGATGGATAAAAACATTACATCCTTCCCTAGTATGACCGATGTGGGATATATCCCTGTGAGCATTCCTTTGAATAAAACAGCGCAGCGCAGGGCAACATGAAGATAACCCTCATTCCTCAATTTCGCGCATGCAGGGAAGATCCCTTAACTGATGAACAAAAACAACTATCTCCTTCTGTAGATCTCTTAACCCGAAAAAATGAGACCACGTGACCTCTCAAGCAATCCATTTCCGTGGCTTGGCTAGATGTTTTGTACTAAAATTTTAATATGGCAACCTCAAATTCCTTTAAAATTTGCAGGTGTTAACACATCTATCCCTTTGATAGTTCAAGAGATGACATGGCAAAAAAATCTGACTAAGTTGCTGACAGGAGCAAGTAGACACTTAAGATGCTGATACAGACACTCACCCTGCTCAAACAGACACCTAGGCAGCTCCAACAAGCATACAAGCACCTCAAGTAGGTTAGCAAGCAGCTCAAGCTGCTCAACCAAGTAGGCATGTAGCACAGCCAACCAAACAAGTAGCTGAAGCAGGCAAGTAAGGAGCTCAAGCAGCTCAACTAAGCAAGTAGACAGCTCAACCAAGACAAACAACTCAAGTTGACCATAATGCATAATCAGCAACTTGGCAAGCTCATTCAAACCTATGACGTCAATGACAAATTTTAACAGCAAATTCATGGATAAAAATCAAAGTCAAATTCATCGCTAGTTTTTCTTTGTTTTGTGTTGTTTTAAAAATATTTAACCATAATTATCAGCACTAATCTTCAGGGGATATGAAATTCTTTCTCACGGCTGTTTTGGTTAGTTGCATTTGAAAATTCTAGGTATACATCCCCTACAACTCAACTAGAGATCTTCATCTCTATGGAAAGAGCATCATCAAGTGCCTTACCTTTTCTAACCTCTTTAAATATACATTGTTTTTCAAAATGCCCAGTTTTATTACATTATTTCTTTTTGGGGCCTATCTTCTTGAAGAGTTAGATTTATCTCTAGAATTCGATTTTTTGTCCCTTGACTTTTGCTTTCTCCATTGGGAATGAACTCTCACAACCAAGGCATCCTTTGTTAGATACTCCATTGATTTCCACTTCAATTCTTTGAATAACAAGGATGGAACTACATTTTCAAGCTTTAATTTAGATTTGTACTAATAATTGCCATAGCATGATTATCCCATGAAACTAGCAAAAACTTAACAAAAGTAAAACATTTTTCTTCATCCATTTTAACATCAATTGAGGCTAATTGACTTATCACAATGTTCAAAACATCTAGATGCTTTGTCACAGAGTTGCCATCATTCATCCTAATCAACTATACTTCTTTGAAAGGAATATTTTGTTGACTAGGCACTTTGTTTGATAGAAAAATTCTATCTTATTGCATTGTTCCTTAGGACTGATTTTTCAATCTTCATGGAATCTTCTACCATCATACCCAAGGGCTTCTTTTCTTACACATCAGTTCATTGATCTTCATCACAAGAATATATTTCATCTTAGCTTCCATAAATCTAACTTTGGACATCAATTTTTTCTATCGTCATCTTTGAAGTGCTTGTTGTTTTCCTTCACATTAAATTCACACACAAAAAACTCCCACTCAAGAAAAGGTTTATCACAAAGACAAGATGCCCCTGCTGTCAAAGAAATAGCTAAACCCTAGCTGCAATAGAAAATGAAGAGTCAAATACTAATAAACCTATGCACAAGAAACAGTGCTAACAAAATCTTAAATAAAGTATAAAGAAATAATGAAATACAACATAACAAGAAAATTTACCTTGGGTTTAGCTTTTAGTAAGAAAGCACAAGAAAAATAGCACTCACTACATTAACTCAACCATTTACAATACAGTACGATATTTCACACTTTGTACTTAACTCTAATCCACATGTGAGTATAAATAGGAATATCAACTTGGGAAACCACTAAGTCATATTACAAAGCAATGAATATAGAACCATGGACCACAAAACCACCTATACCAGCCCAAAACTTTTAGGGGCTCTTGTATTCAAAGTCACTAACCAACCATCCTCTCAGCCGGAACAATGCCCCTGACCCTACCAATTGTGTTGGGCTTACAATCTATAAGGGTTGTAAAACATGCAAAGAATACAATCCAACAATTATTGCATCTATAATTGTAGTTTTCTATGTGCTAAACAACTTTTAAGTTAATGAATTATTTTTCTCAGTGAATCTTTTGATTCTCAGCACTGCTATTCTATTGCAAATGATGTTCTACTTTTTATCCCTGTTATATTTATAAAACAATAAAAAAATGATTCTTAGATTTATTATTAAAAAATACAATAATCTTTAAAGCATAGTTCCCAGGCTCGGACTCAAAGAGTACCCGGCAAGCCCGAAATTTTCAGCTCGGCAAATACTCAACAAAAACTTAGCAACTTAGAAAGCACTAAAAATTAAAATCTCTTAAAGAAACTTCTTTTTTGTAAAATTCAATTATAAAATGTATTAAAATAAAAATTGACATCTCAAAAGAGAAAATACATGGTTTTATAGCAAAAACATGTGAAAAATGCATTTTAACTAGCGTTTTACCTATGTCAAATTTTTTACCCATGTTTTTTTGTCTATAAAAATGCGAGAGTTAAACTTGTGAAAACTAGCCCAGCAAAAAAAAGAGTACTTGCAGAGTTTGCAAACTATGCTTTAAAGAATAAAAAGAGAAAATAGAACAAAGGGTATTGAAATGAATCAAGGATATTAAGAAGCATTACAGAAAAAATATCCATTTTGAAACAGAGAAACTATATGATTCAAGCTTTCAAGTGAATGCTTCGTATTCTTCATTTTCTAAAATTCAATAAGCATTGTTTCAACTAAAATGCCATAATAACTAATACCATTTCTTAAGTTGTTTCCTTGGATTTCAAGTATTTCCAAGTTGTAGCTGACTAATTATCATTATTAGCTGATAGCATACAAGGAGGAACAAGTACGCACCTGGACCATGGAAATAAATTTGTGTGCACTGCTAGTCAATGTACAGTGAGTTGCCAAGTTACCAGCAATATTTGACAACTTGGAATGCTTGTCCACAAAATGATTTAGGAAATGTGAAGAAGTAACCAACCAATCATCATTTGCAGCAGCAATGCTAACATTTATCTCAATCCGTTTTATGTTTACAGCTAAAACCTCTTCCATAAAGGGTTTTATGAGCTTTAGAAGATAAGGACACAATGCTATTCCCTGACCTTCCAGCAAGCTACAATGTCCTACTGCCACTTGCACCCATGAAATAGAAGATTGAAGCCCACCAGCTCTCTCTTTGAACGATAAGACATGTTTCTTAATTAATTGGAAAAAATTATCTGTTTCCTTATGTGCCCACAAAACAAGCTCTGATGTGTATGCAGATGCTTCACCAAATATTTCCACAGAATGTTTAGCAGCCAATGAAATGGTGGAAAATACAACTCGTGCCAGGGTTGTCATATAATTTGCAGAGTAAATTCCACAAGAAGGTGACAGATTCTGAATCTTGGTCTTAAGGCGCAAGTGATAGGAGTTGAGCAATAGAGTATGTGCATGAGGACCATCTCCAAGTCTACAAAGGCCAGACAATACCTTTTGTAGTTCAGTACTACGAATCCTCGGTTGTTTAACAATTTGAACAAACTGCTCTGCAAGCCTGCCCTTCCACTTAGAAAGAACAGATTGATATAATGCTAGCAGTGTTGATGAAATGTTTTCTTCTTCCTGAACTTCTAGAAAATATCTCTCCTCTGCTTCTAGGACAGTCAAAGCTTCCATTTCTTTGTGTTCAGACAAAAGAACACCTAAAATATCCGAAAGATGGTAGATGTGGTCCTCTATTTCACTTGAAGGTTCATGGTCAAGATATACAGACCTTGAAGACATATCAGTCCATGAATTACTTGATAATGACTCAAGAGAAATGCTATCCTTCATATCACGCACAAGAATCCCTTGTTGAGAAATATGCATTTTCAGTTCCATTAGCTCACGTTCTAAATCTGTAACTTCTTGAAATATTCTGCACATTCATAGAGATTATCAACCATCAAAAAGAAAATATAAAATGAACCTATTGTGATAAATCATAATAAGTCTGAAAGGCTCACTCACAGATTTTGTCACAAGAAGGATGGAATTGCAAGCAACAAATATTGGCATGCAACTACATCTGTATGTTTCCAAAAGGAAAGCAAATTTTGATTTTCTAACCTAAAGCATCAAACAATTTCACTATAAAGGTCATGCACATTGACTAGCTTACTAGTACTCCATGGCCTTTGCACAAGCTAAAATCTTATAAAGCGAATCTTCATAATAAGCATTCCCATTTCTCGCCGCTCAATCATTTGTGATGCAGAAAATTTTAAATGAAACGTGATTTATTACAAATATAGTATATTCATATTACAATCTATTTACATTTTGTGCATCACTTATTTGGTGATTGTGAAGCAATGACATAAAAGAAAATACAGTAAGAAGAAAAAAACAACATTAACATAAACATTGACTAAAGAAATCTAGAAGTCTGACTAGTTTCATTCCCAAGTCAATATTCCCTATCAATATGTTATCCCTATTTATATAGTGCTACACTCGTTACAATTGGTTCCATTTGAATTCCCCAGTATCTGGCTACCATACACATTGCCATGTTGAATATAATTTGATTCCATTTTTAAAACCCTACAATTCAAGAATGCATCAAAAACTAAAGCTTTCTAGACTTGCAAATTTAAATAAATTTGCAGAAAAAAACAGACATAAAATAACTAGTTGTGGCCTTGTTGATCTGATTATTAGAAGTTAGAACATTAACATAATACTGACGAGACCTATATGTCCTCACATATAATAGCATATTTCAATAAAACATGTCACAAAACTCATGATGAAGTATTGAACTCAGGATTGTATTGCTTTCTAACTTTGTCCTGCGACCTCTTTACCTCTTATACCAAGATAATGCAAAATCCTCCAATAAGACCTAAAAAGGCAATATGAGGCACACCTACAAGAAAAATATGGAAATATTGTCTTTTTTTCAATTTTCCTCAAGAAAAAGTTCAAATATTCTTGAAAGAGCTAAATTAGGTTCTTTTAAGGCCAATAAATCTTATATTGATGTATCCTATTACTTGGTTGTACTGATCTTTTATAGAGGGTAAAAGGGTAAAAGTTTTTGTTAACTCTCAAAATCGCACCCTGGTCAAGTTTGAAGAATACTTGATTATTTTGAGGAACATGGAAACAAACCAAGGTTGTGGGTAACCTATAGCTGGAATGAATCTCCGGGTGAAGGTCGGCTTCCTGTCTGGTACTCACTTGAAACCACCTAAAACTAAACCTTTTGCTGGAG
>MU227907.1:1581684-1613582 GCA_018584345.1 Thuja plicata
ATCAATTTCTTCAAGACTTGCTCCTTGTTCATCAATTGATCCAAAAACTCGAAATACATCTCTTTTGAAGAGATTATTTCGTAGGTGCACAACACATCAAGATCAGCTTCTGCCATTCTTACCCATATCTCTAAGTCTTCACTTAAAGTTTTTAGTTGCTGCTCCAAAGATCAAACAACTTCTTGCAGACGATCAGTTGTCTTCTTGGTGTTTCTAAAAATGCGATGCGCATCCCTAATAACCATCACACCCTGAACCTCAAGTTGGTTGCCCCACTCATCCATTACCTTGGTTTTCTTCTCCAAACAATCAATATGTCGCTGAGTGTCCTCTGAAAACACTTTTGCATTTTGAAGAGAAGAACTCTTCTTAAGTGCTTCACGCAGACGAATGTTTTCCTCTTTCAGCATATGCTTCTTTTGCCAAAGTTTATCAGATCTCTTGGTGAAGTGTTCAAGTGCATCACGAACATCCATCTGACAACCTACAAATGACTGCTTACCAAGTTCTACCCTGGTAATCTTATAATCCGTGCCCTTACATTGTTCAAAGGACTTGTCTGAAACAGGCTCAACAACCTCAACATATTTGACATTTTGATCATCAACCATAGTTTTGGAAACCATCTTAGCCTTCTTGATTCTCAAAGCTCGAGGTTTTCTCTTAGGAGCAAGTTCTTCCTTTTCCAAAGGTACTTCAAGCTTTTTCCTTTTTTGGGTAATGACACCCAACCAAGGAGGTAGAACAAAAGATGAGATAGCACTATCAGTTGGAACCATATCAGTCACCAATTCTTTTTGAGAAGAAGAAGGTGCATATGTGATTGCTTCTACTGGTGTTGCTGCCAAGACTGATTCTCCTTGTACCTTCCCCTCAATGAACAACTCAATCTGTGATGCCAAATTATTGTTAGCCATGAGTGTATCAAGTCTAGGCAAATCCCCATGAAGCTCATCAAAAACCCGAGACAAGTCCTCTCTCTGTGCTGGGGCGACAAAAGAAATAGGCGTGGCTGGCACAATGGCTGTAGCATGTGTAAGAGGTAGATGTGCCGTGAATGAATCTACATCCATGTCAAGAGGAGACGTGGAAGGCTCGTCCATCTCCGGAGCGGACTCGTGCACACCTTGCATCTCAACTGCTTCCTGTGATTGTAATGCTTCAGGAGTAATTGATATTTGCAAATCTTCCTCACTATCTGAAAGGTTGATCATCTCAGGGATTTTCATTGCATGTAGAGTAGGAGATTTAGGTATAAGCTTACCTCCTTTAATAGCTAACTTCTGGATCACTGGAAAATCTGACAAAGATGATTCACCCTTGCCTTTACCTCTGATCTCTGATTTTGCACCTAACGGACCAGCAAGGTCGAAGTCTCGGCCAGGCTTAATCTTGATGCTTTTTAAGCCTCTTTTCTTTAGCCAAATGTTGTTATTAGCCAAGATGCTTTGAAACCTATCCCAGATGGACACACTTTCCTTCACAGACCAACATGGAGTTACAATGGGTAAGTTCTTCAGACGATACTTTCGATATTCCGGATCCAAAATATCATCATCATCCCCAACTTCTTCAGAAATCAGAGCAAGGCGGAAATCTATTATCTGCCTGATTGTAAGGCGGCAATAGTCCATCTTGGCAATATCTGACTCTGTACGAAGGTCAATCCATATATCCTCAAGGCGATGAATGTGAGTAAACTGCCTCCGGATCTTATCATTCATCCCTCTCCAGTCAAATGAACTCCGTGCCATAAACCTTTTCAAGTTAACCTCCTGAAGCTCGAACTCCATGGACTTTGCTTTAGGCACAGTGTCGAGTGAATATTCGCCGATCCTCAAAGGATTGCGTGAAGAGATACCCACACCTAGTCTATGTAGAGAAGACTGATGTGTTTGCACAGCCATAAGCTGTCGAGCCAATTCCATGAGAATAAGCTTATCCGTGGGATACCTAGGCAAGGTATATGGCTCTTCCCGAAAATACCCCACCCTGAGATAGGTGAAGTTTGGAAATTGTAGAAAGATACACCCATACTCACTGACCTTACTCCACGCCTCATCTGAAACCCTTCTGTTCGGAAGCTCCTTGTCAAACAGGCACCGGTAGTGTCCAAAGAATGCATCTTGCACTCTTCTAAAATGAATGCGGCTCGATTTTAAAGGCAGCTGATCATAGTACTCCCACACAGGCAACTGCATCCGATCTCCTTTAGTAGATAACCCTGAGAAAGAACGACAACAAAAGTGGGTAACTAAAGTACGGGCTTTTGATTTTAACATTGAATATATAAAGGGAAAAAATAATGTGATAGCTAACGCCTTGTCGAGACAGCCAACGATATGCTCTTTATCTAAAATTTCAACCGATTGGAGAGCACACCTACTGGTTGAGTATTCCAAGAATACTTTTGCATGTCACCTGCTGGATGGTGAAGGACAAGATGACAAATAAAAGGTGGTTGATGATATTATATACTACAAAGGCAGAATATACTTGGTACCTGAACCAAATTGAAGGCGAAGATTCTGAAAGAGATACACAACTCACCTCTGACCGAGCATCAGGGATATTTGAAGACTTACAAGAAGGTAAGGGAAAGGTTCTCTTGGAAGGGCTTAAAGAATGATGTCCTCCAATATGTCCGGGAATGTCCTACCTGTCAGGAGAACAAATCAGAACACACTATGCCAGCAGGTCTCCTTCAGCCACTACCGATTCCTGAGCAGAAATTGACTAGCATTTCAAAGGATTTCATTACTGGGCTTCCGAAGGTGCAAGGAAGGGATTGCATCTTTGTGGTGGTTGACAAATTGACCAAGTATGCACACTTCTTTGCTATTTCAGGGGAATACCAAGCAACACAGGTGTCAGACTTGTTCTTCCAGGAGGTGTTTCGTGTTGTCCTCAATTTTGCATTCGCAAAATTGGACAACCCTATGGAACAATTTAGTCGACATTTCAATTAAATGATATGGCTTTAAGTTTTAAGCATGTTTGTTTATTTATTTCTTTTTATTTTCTTTTTATTTTGTTAAATTTAATATAATATATTACATATAATATTATCTGTAAATAGAAATGTAATGATGTTTTAAATTTAATTTATCATTACAAGGTCCATTATTTATAATATTTTACGTAGTATATTATTTTAAATTTAACAAAAGGGTGGGGCGTCAGCTTTTACATCTTTTACAAAACTTGAATCAAATTTATAATACCCGATAAGTCTTCACCAACTTTGAGAGCATGCATTATAAGTTTTATAATATGTAAAAGACTATTCAAGACCCGATTTGTAAGCCTTTATCGACTTTTAAAATACAAGTTATATAAACTTGTAATTAAACATTGTAAAGTTTGAAATAAACCCGTAGCCTCATGACAAGTGTTGGGTGTCGTTCTTTTTAGCAAACTACATATCTTTCTCTTTACTTGAAACATGTTTTCCTTCATTATGTAGTGGCGTCGAATTTTATGTAAATAACATATTCTTTTCAAATCGAAACATATGTTATTTCCTGTTTCTGCTTTCACTTGGGATGTAGGGGTGTCATTTTTTGGAAGAATAGAATATGCCGCGTGCCATATGTTTTAAAAACAAGGAAAGGTCTATTCTTTTCTTAAAACTCGTGGTCACTTTAAACGAATGGTGTCGAATTTGAAGAGGATAGCATATGCTATTTCTTATATGAAATACGTTTTGACTTAAACTTCAAAGCATCGGTTTTTTATTAGAAAGCATGTGTTTGGAAACATATCGAAACATATGTTTTTCCTTCTCTTAAAACCGCGGCTCATAAACAAGCATGGCGTCGTTTTTCAAAGACCAAAACATATGTTTCTTCTGGTTTTAAAACATGTTTTCTCTCCACCAAGCTTGGGCGTAGAATGCAAAAGACACGTCGTTTATTACAGAGAGCTGCAGCGGTTTCTGTGGTTATTATTCATTAAAAAAAACGTGAAGTAACTCCACTAATCCCTGCGTTTTGAGAGAGAAAGTCCGCGTAGGGCATGTACAAGGAGTTTGAAACATTCTCTTCTCCAAATAATCCGCCATTAATCTCTGCAAGTTGGGTAAGTTTTTCAAAAACGTTTTTCTATTCATTAAATTCGAAATGCATTTTAAATAATGAGAGTGAATGAATGGCTATTTCTTAGGGCACGTTTTTGAATGTTTCTTCCTCCTTTTCTGTTTTTATGCAAATTTTGATTGCATGATGAGCATTTGTCATTTCTGACTATGACTCATTAGATTGGCATTAACTTTGTATGAAGAAATTGTCAAAATAATGAGCTTTATATCTCCTCTCTTCTCTTCTTTGGCTAAATTCGAAATCCTCATATCATTTCCAGAATTTCGCTTAAGAAAGAAATTTGTAGTTCTTCTTTTGTTTTTGCATTCAAAGAGAAGGTATAATTTCCTTATTCGTTTTCTTTGTTGCATATGCATTTTCGTTTCACTTTCAGATTTACATGTTCTTGTCTATCCATTTTCGTCTTCTTCTTCCATTTTCTTCTAAGTTGCATATGAGGATGTCATTTATCCTCATATGCAGTCGGGATTACAAACCACGTTCTTGATGGTGACTTTCAAAAATGCATGAAAAGATGCAAGGTGCTCCCCATATGCAAGATGCAACAAAAAGCCCACCTTTTGACTTTATTTCAATATGCATGTCTCCAAAAAGTCCACCACGCATCCATCCATGAAATAATACCTTTCCCATCTCATTGTTCCATGCACATAGCGTGTTCGCTCATGAGCTGTAAATGATTCCAAAAAGCCCACCATGCACATAGCGTGTCCGTTCATGAGCTACAAATGATTCCAAAAACCCCACCTTGCATATTGAACATTTGCTCATGCATATATGCATCAATGTATTCATTTTATCAAACTCAAAGTTTGTTGTTCGCACATGTGCAGTACCTTCAAAATACTAAGCTCTTCCCAATATGCATTATGGATTGAAAAACCCACCTTTTTCATAATGTCCAATATGCAAAACCGTCAAAAAGCCCACCTTCTTGTGTCCTTCTATGACCTCAAACAAATGAAGGTTCGTGTTGCAAGAAGCAAAGTTCTTCCCATATAGTTGTAAAGAAAAGAGATCTTAGCCAAAATACGGCATGTGGTGCTCTTGCCAACATGTGATTAAGTTTCAAAATCCTGATTACACATTCCAAGGTTGTAAAAACATATGAAGCAGGGAACACCATATGATGGAGTCATCTAAAGAAAGGGATAGAAGACAAAATGATGATTGGCATAGAATGCCTTCAAGACTGAGATAGAGAGGTAGAAAGATGCTTTTCCCAGCAATCACCACTATGATGCAAAACAAACAAAGATGGAGATTCACGTTCCGGTTCGAGATGCTTTCACCAAACCTGAACACATTACTCATCAGACATTTTATAGCAGCATAAAGACCGACAGAGGATGATGCAAATAGATGTCGTGTCTTGTCAGACACTTAGATGTTTTCATTATGCATTTTGTAAAAGTGTAGAATCTTTGACAGATTACACGAAAATATGTAAAGTAGTCTCATGTAATCATGCTGCGAGGACATTAGGTCCTGCAGCATTGAATAAGTCAAAGTTAGTTAGTTGTTGATAAGCTTTGAATAGTTCAAAGTTAGTTAGTTAGAGATAAGGGTAGAATAAGTCAAAGTGGTTAAGGGTTTCCCCTTTCTTCTCCACTTTTCTCTCTCCTCTTTTCCTATATAAGGAGGGGGTTCATTGTAAATAGGCATCTTTTGTTGTGTGCAAGTAAACTATAGGCAAAACTCTTGAGTTCTGAAGACTTTGTGTTTCATTGTAAAAGAGTTAAGCATTTGAATAAAGGAATAGAGATTAACATACTTTGTGTTGTTGTCTTAAACATTAATGGATGTATTCTTATGTTGCATTCATCGATCCTTGTTCAGATTAAATAATTTTCTTGTTTATATCATTGGAGCATCTTTAATTCAAGTTTTCTGAAGACTTTGTGCTTCAAAAGATCGGGGTTACTATAGAGAGTAGTGGCTGTAATACTCCAAGGACTGAAGACTTTGGGCTTCAATATTGGAAATTAGATAAATAGAGTACTTATTTGGGGTGAGGACAAGAGACTTTGAGCTCTTGTATCATTCCATCTTTAGATAAATTCATCGTTGTCTCGGTCAATTGTTCTTAAGTCGATTACCAAGCCACCGATATTACTGTTGCAAGGCGAACTGTATGTGGTACAGTTCAGTTCTACTTGAAGCCACCTGCGGTAAGAAGGGAGCCTCCCCTATTGCTGAGAGGAGAGAGTAATCTCACACACTGATGCCTAAAACACACATTTTGCAAGTTGTAGTCTTAGTGACTTGCAAAATATTTAGCCAACAGTTTTTGACGACTCTGCTGGGGATCGAAACAAATATTATCACAAGGTTGATAAGAAGTTCGATTGAGAAGACTTTGAGCTTCTACTTGATCTTCTTGTCCCGGAGAAGCGACGGAGGACTTTGTGCCTTCATGGACACTTTGCTTCTTTAACATTTTGTTGTTGTTTTTATAAGTCTTTTACATACTTTCACTTTGCAATCTTTTTCTGAAAAAAGAGAAATATTAATCGTTTGTTCTACAGGAGAAGTAAACGACGTTCCATCCAAATTATTTACTTGATCTAAATTATTTTAGTAGGGACACGATATGCATTCAGAAGCCTCATGCTTTCGTTTGAAGTATGCTTGTGTCCTATCCATTGTAATTATTCCATCATTTTGATATTTCTTGTAGTTTTTCAAGCTTTTTACCAAGGACATGTAAATGGCCAAGGGTCCTTGGGGAAATGTTTTTGGTCCGTTGAATCTATCTCTACCTCTACATGCTCTTCCTGATGGCTTGTGGAAGAATTTTCCAAAGTTTTTCGGCAATGGACAGCAACATCCCGATGAACATATTGCTGGTTTTTACATTGCGTGTGGTGTTCTTGGTGTTGAACATGAGGACGTGTCTGTGAGGCTGTTCGTGGAAAGTCTCCAAGGTGTAGCTGCTGAATGGTTTTATCATCTTGCACCACAAACCATCACAAACTGGGCTACTCTCGTAGCCAAGTTTGAAGAAAGATTCAAGCCTCCTGAAGATGCTCATCCCTTGTTGGCCCAACTCACTCAGTTGAAGAAGGCATCTCACGTACCTATGTGTGAATTTATGGCTCATTTCAACAAGTTGACACAAAAGATTCCAATTGCTGCTCAACCTACAACTGCAAATTTGAAGTGTTTCTTTGTCAATGCCCAGATTCCTGAAGTCAGTTTTCTATTGAGAAGAGCAACTCCCTCTACTCTTGCAGTTGCACAGACATTGGCTATTGGAATTGAAGATGATCTTGTTCTTGCTGGGCAGTTAAGAATTCAAGCAAGTGGGTTTGAAGAAAGTTATCTTTCTTTCGACTTGTTTTCTTCCATGACAAGGACGGATCCTACAGTACAGAGGTTAGCCAATGAGTTGCTTGCTCTAAAAAAACAAATAGCTCAGGGTATGTTCTTCGTTCCTCACGAAGATGTACCAAGAAAGCCTGTTCTGAATATTGCTCATAGTTTTGCTGTTGAGAATCAACAAAAGTTGGTTTCATCATCAAAGAAGCTTGCTATTGAAGCATCATCAACAGAGGCAATAACAAATCATCCTGAATCTGAGGACAGTGATCTTGCTATACTCTTCCAAGAAAAGGAAGAAGACATAGCTGGCGACTCTTATTTCTGGTTCACGTAGTCTCAGAAAGCCAATGATGAAAATCAGAAAGATGCAACTAATTCTTCTTATGCTCCAGTGAACGAAGACAATCATGTCATTAGACATGAAAATATGGATATGCATGAAGGTTCCAGTCAAGTCAAAAAGGATGCATTTGTGTTTCAAGGACATGAACTTGAATATGATTTGCACGAAAGACCTTCCCCCGAACTTGATGAAGATCTTTTCATGACTACTATAGAAGAGTTTTGCTCAAATCTTGTTGACAATTCTCCTCAATTTGAAGAGTGTGAACATCATACTAAAGAATGCATTGCAGTCATGTATTCATCTGAATCACATGAAGCAAATCATTTGGAGCATGAGATTATCGTGGTTAAAAAACCAATCACTCAATTTGCAGCCAACAGGAAGAATTCAGTCTTTGTTCGATCAAGGGGATGTCCCATAAGACATCTCGCTTTGTTGGAGGCCAATAGAAAATCAGATGTTCCACTTGTACCTGAGCATGAAGATACAATTAAAGCAAAGGATAAACAAGCATTTGCAGTACAGCAGAAGCATTCTGAATTCATGGTCTCATCTCGGGGCGGCAGTACATATGACTCATTCCAGGAAGGTGAATTTTTTCATCTCTTCCAAGAGGTGTTGCACCAAACATTGACATCATTGCTCCAGCTGTTCGTAATTCATCTGAATAAAGTTGCCTATGAACATGCAAGGTACTGCAAGCTACTGAAAAAAGGTAGCTATTTTGTTGAGCTAGTAAATGGTTTCATCTAAAAAAAAAAGTTCAAAAGTCAGCTAGTTTTAATTAGGTAGGTTTTCTTCGTTTTCAATAAATGCCCTTGCACATTTTTGTGTTTTGTTTTGTTAGGTGCTTTGCGTCGGTCGGGTCATCCTTTTTGTTTTTGTGTTTTTGATGCTTGACTCTATAGCCCAATGGATACTAACGCACTTGGAGATTCTGGATTCTACATTCCTCGTTTCTAAGAGCAAACGAGCTACGTTCCCCATTCAGAGCCAGCTGTTGTCCTCAATATTGCATTCGCAAAAATGGACAACCCTATGGAACAATTTAGTCGACATTTTGATTAAATGATATGGCTTTAAGTTTGAAGCATGTTTGTTTATTTATTTCTTTTTATTTTGTTAAATTTAATATAATATATTACATATAATATTATGTGTAAATAGAAATGTAATGATGTTTTAAATTTAATTTATCATTACAAGATCCATTATATATAATATTTTACGTAGTATATTATTTTAAATTTAACAAAAGGGTGGGGCGTCGGCTTTTACATCTTTTACAAAACGTGAATCAAATTTATAATACCCGATAAGTCTTCACCGACTTTGAGAGAATGCATTATAGGTTTTATAATATGTAAAAGACTATTCAAGACCCGATTTGTAAGCCTTTATCGATTTTTAAAACACAAGTTTTATAAACTTGTAATTAAACATTGTAAAGTTTGAAATAAGCCCGTAGCCTCATGACAAGTGTTGGGTGTCGTTCTTTTTAGCAAACTACATATCTTTCTCTTTACTTAAAACATATTTTCCTTCATTATCTAGTGCCGTCGAATTTTATGTAAATAACATATTGTTTTCAAATCGAAACATATGTTATTTCCTATTTCCGCTTTCACTTAGAATGGAGGGTGTCGTTTTTTGGAAGAATGGCATATGCCGCGTGCCATATGTTTTAAAAAAAAGGAAAGGTCTGTTCTTTTCTTAAAACCCGTGGTCACTTTAAATGAATGGCGTCGAATTTGAAGAGGATAGCATATGCTATTTCTTATATGAAATACATTTTGACTTAAACTTCAAGGCGTCGGTTTTTTATTAGAAAGCATATGTGTTTGGAAACATATCGAAACATATGTTTTTCCTTCTCTTAAAACCGCGACTCATAAACAAGCATGGCGTCGTTTTTCAAAGACCAAAACATATGTTTCTTCTGGTTTTAAAACATGTTTTCTCTCCACCAAGCTTGGGCGTAGAATGCAAAAGACACGTCATTTATTACAGAGAGCTGCGGCGGTTTCTGTGGTTATTAGTCATTAAAAAAAACGTGAAGTAACTCCACTAATCCCTGCGTTTTGAGAGAGAAAGTCCGCCTAGGGCATGTACAAGGAGTTTGAAACATTCTCTTCTCCAAATAATCCGCCATTAATCTCTGCAAGTTGGGTAAGTTTTTCAAAAACGTTTTTCTATTCATTAAATTCGAAATGCATTTTGAATAATACGAGTGAATGAATGGCTATTTCTTAGGGCACGTTTTTGAATGTTTCTTCCTCCTTTGCTGTTTTTATGCAAATTTTGATTGCATGATGAGCATTTGTCATTTCTAACTATGACTCATTAGATTGGCATTAACTTTGTATGAAGAAATTGTCAAAATAATGAGCTTTATATCTCCTCTCTTCTCTTCTTTGGCTAAATTCGAAATCCTCATATCATTTCTAGAATTTCGCTTAAGAAAGAAGTTTGTAGTTCTTCTTTTGTTTTTGCATTCAAGGAGAAGGTATAATTTCCTTATTCGTTTTCTTTGTTGCATATGCATTTTCGTTTCACTTTCAAATTTACATGTTCTTGTCTATCCATTTCCGTCTTCCTCTTCCATTTTCTTCTAAGTTGCATATAAGGATGTCATTTATCCTCATATGCAGTCGGGATTAAAAACCCCATTCTTGATGGTGACTTTCAAAAATGCATGAAAAGATGCAAGGTGCTCCCCATATGCAAGATGCAACAAAAAGCCCACCTTTTGACTTTATTTCAATATGCATTTGTCTCCAAAAAGTCCACCACGCATCCATCCATGAAATAATACCTTTCCCATCTCATTGTTCCATGCACATAGCGTGTTCGCTCATGAGCTGTAAATGATTCCAAAAAGCCCACCATGCACATAGTGTGTCCGTTCATGAGCTGCAAATGATTCCAAAAACCCCACCTTGCATATTGAACATTTGCTCACGCATATATGCGTCAATGTATTCATTTTATCAAACTCAAAGTTTGTTGTCCGTACATGTGCAGTACCTCCAAAATACTAAGCTCTTCCCAATATGCATTATGGATTGAAAAACCCACCTCTTTCATAATGTCTAATATGCAAAACCGTCAAAAAGCCCACCTTCTTGTGTCCTTCTATGACCTCAAACAAATGAAGGTTCGTGTTGCAAGAAGCAAAGTTCTTCCCATACGGTTGCAAAGAAAAGAGATCTTCGCCAAAATACGGCATGTGGTGCTCTTCCCAACATGTGATTAAGTTTCAAAATCCTGATTACACATTCCAAGGTTGTAAAAACATATGAAGCAGGGAACACCATATGATGGAGTCATCCAAAGAAAGGGATAGAAGACGGAATGATGATCAGTATAGAATGCTTTCAAGACTAAGATAGAGAGGTAGAAAGATGCTTTTCCCAGCAATCACTACTATGATGCAGAACATTCAAAGATGGAGATTCACGTTCCGGTTCGAGATGCTTTCACCAAACCTGAACACATTACTCATCAGACATTTTATAGCAGCATAAAGACCGACAGAGGATGATGCAAATAGATGTCGTGTCTTGTCAGACACTTAGATGCTTTCATTATACATTTTGTAAAAGTGTAGAATCTTTGATAGATTACACGAAAATATGTAAAGTAGTCTCATGTAATCATGTTGCAAGGACATTAGGTCTTGCAGCATTGAATAAGTCAAAGTTAGTTAGTTGTTGATAAGCTTTGAACAGTTCAAAGTTAGTTAGTTAGTTAGAGATAAGGGTAGAATAACTCAAAGTGGTTAAGGGTTTTCCCTTTCTTCTCCACTTTTCTCTCTCCTCTTTTCCTAGATAAGGAGGGGGGTTCATTGTAAATAGGCATTTTTTGTTGTGTGCAAATAAACTATAGGCAAAACTCTTGAGTTCTGAAGACTTTGTGTTTCATTGTAAAAGAGTTAAGCATTTGAATAAAGGAATAGAGATTAACAGACTTTGTGTTGTTGTCTTGAACATTAATGGATCTATTCTTATGTTGCATTCATTGATCCTTGTTCAGATTAAATAATTTTCTTGTTTATATCATTGGAGCATCTTTAATTCAAGTTTTCTGAAGACTTTGTGCTTCAGAAGATCGGAGTTACTATAGAGTAGTGGCTGTAATACTCCAAGGACTAAAGACTTTGGGCTTCAGTATTGGAAATTAGATAAATAGAGTACTTATTTGGGGTGAGGACAAGAGACTTTGAGCTCTTGTATCGTTCCATCTTTAGATAAATTCGTCGCTGTCTCGGTCAATTGTTCTTAAGTCGATTACCGAGCCACCGATATTACTATTGCAAGGCGAACTGTATGCGGTACAGTTCAGTTCTACTTGAAGCCACCTGCGGTAAGAAGGGAGCCTCGCCTATTGCTGAGAGGAGAGAGTAATCTCACACACTGCTTCCTAAAACACACATTTTGCAAGTTGTAGTCTTAGTGACTTGCAAAATATTTAGCCAACATTCTGCTTGCATGGACTCCCTGAGAACATAGTGAGCGACCGAGACAGTCATTTTCTCAGTACTTTCTGGAAAGAACTATTTCGACTAGCAGGAATAGAGTTGTCACCCAGCACAAGCTACCACCCGCAGACTAACGGACAGACAGAGATCGTGAACAAGTGGCTGAAAGGATATCTCAAAAACTATGTGTCTGCACAACAGAAAGTGTCGGTCAAGTGGCTACATCTGGGGGAGCACTGTTACAACACCACCTATCACATGTCCATCGGAATGACTCCCTTCAAAGGTTTGTACGGGTATGAACCAAATTCATTCATGGACATGGTGTTGGGAGATAGTCGCGCACCAAAGGCAAAAGATTGGCTGCAGGAAGGAATAGATATCCTAAGATCACTCTGGGAGAAACTCCTACGGGCTTAAAATCAACAGAAAATGTATTCTGACAGACGTCGCATTGAAAGGAGTTTTGAAGTGGGAGACCTGGTATACCTTCGACTTAAGCCATACAGGCAGTCGTCCCTTAAGGCATCCGAGAAGGAGAAATTGAGGCCGCGTTTCTACGGGCCCTACCATGTTTCCAAAGGGGTGGGTGAGGTTGCCTAAGAACTGGATCTACCCGAGGGAAGCAGGAGTCACAATGTATTTCATGTATCTTGCCTGAAGAAGGCAGTGGGGTAACATGTCACTGTGTCTAAAGATTTACCACCCCTCGACAGAGAAGGGAAGTTAGTTCTAGAGCCGGCTGAAGTCATTACCACCCGAGAAAAAGTTGAGGACTTGCACGGTCAAAGAATTTCTGGTGCGTTGGAAGATGCTACCTGGGAGGGCGTGCAAATTCTGAATCATCCAAATCTACAATTGCTTGAGGACAAGCAATCTTTGGTACGAGAGGACTGTAATGTCCCCGTTATTAAATAAATAAAATAAACTTGTATTTGGGTTCCGGTTTATTTAGCTTATCCCGGACCCATCTTTTATTTTAGCATAGGTGTTAGTGTGTCGTTTCGGCTTTATTTGTACACCTCGGGAGTTTGTCCGACGGGTATTTATGACCGGCAAGTAGGATGTATTTCTCATGTTGAATTTTGGATATTTTATTGTTATTGAAAATTCCAGTTGAAGTTTTGGTGTGCGCCACTTCGGAAGTGAAAGATCTTCCCTATTTGGCCTGTTGCAGTTTTGGTGGGCTTCAACCCTCACCCTACTCTACTTTTTTCTGCTTGTATCGGATCTGGCAAATCCGAAGTACTTCATTATTCATAATATAATTATTCCTCTTGCAATACTTGTTTCCGGATTGTACCGAGTCCTAAGTTCATTGTCGAGCATATTAATTTAATGCGACAAAGGATAAACGGATTTGTGCGTGTTAAGTCTAGTGGCAACTCTGTGCTGACTGTACGGATACCATATGGCCCACACCGTACAAACCACAACCAACATCGTACGGACCCCAGCCCTACCGTATGGCCAGCAGACAACACCGTACGGCCCCAGTCCTACCGTATGGCCAGCAGACAATACCGTATGGCCCACACCTACACAGTGCGACCACCAGGCAATACCGTACGGCCTTGCTGTGTCCTTCGGCCTACACCGTACGACCATCTTCTTCTTACCCTTCGGCCTTCAGCCACTCCGTACGGCGAAGGACAGAAGTTGCACTGACCTCCCTAGGATCGAAACATTACAAGAAGTAGATTTTGTTGATGACACTCGTAGCGAACCAGACACTCTAGAGTTGATTTCCAAGGGTGATGAAAGCGTCTACAATTCATTTTCAAAACTGTTTCCAATTCCATATGAGATGGTAGTCGCTAATTTATTGGTTGGTGATTTTATCTTCATAGATTCTTCAATTATTAGTGGCTGTCCTACTTGGGCTTTCATTACACTTTCAGATTTGGCATGGTCTACAACATCTAGTGAGCTGCATAAGAGTTTGCAGAGACATCACTACGTGTTAGATATTGCACATGAAATGGAAATCTTCCCTATACATGTGTACGGTGACACCTTCAACATCATTCTTATTGCTAGCCTAAGTCATAGCAGCAGCATTTGGTGGCTTAATGAGTTGAACTATAAGCATATTGGAGTTGCTTTTGGCATCTTTTGGGTGGACTACTTATTCAGATGGATGATACATGAAGATTGTATAATGATAGGCGTCTATTTCTACTCCCACAGTCGGATGGATAGATTGGTTTGGGATCCGGGTGTTGACAGGAACAGTGTTTTGTTTCTTATGGATCGTGACGAGCTGCTTCACAACTCAAGGCATAGTATTGTTATCTTCAGAGTGGCGCAACAGATTGGGGAAGCGGTGTTTTTAAGGTTGACATGGGATCCAGGTATTGGCATACAGACTCTGGAAGGGAGGACTAAAATGTCTCCTTTATTTGGATATTAGAAAATTAATTAAATAATTAAATTTAAGTTGTCAAAATATAATAAGTTTAATGACGACTTAATTTAATTATTTAACAGAGTATTAAAATGACTTTAATGGTGAAGTTAAAAATTAATGAAGTCATTTTAATATTGTTTCCCAAAGTTGAAATCAAGTTTAAAAGGGGAAATAAAAAGACAAAAAGAGAGGGTAATGAAGAGATAGACAAAGGGAAAATGAAGAATCACTGCAATGGGCTTTAAAAGAAGAAGGGAGGCTCATTCTGAGGATGCTTGGTTTTATGTTTGGATTCTCTCTAGGAGAATTTTGGGAAGCTTTGGCTTTCAGCAGGTTTGAGGACAGAAACCCTTGACCTTGGAGGCAATGGACGGAAACCCACTGTTTGTTGGAGATATCACTCAAGTGTCTCACTTCAAATTCATACTTTTGGTTATCCAATCTGCCTATAAGTTCTGTGGCTACAATTGGATATTTTTTTGTTGCTTTTCATTCCAAATCTCTAGTTCAGTCTGATTTTATATGATTTCCAATTTAATCTGTTAGATTAAAAGAAATCAGTTGCATGCAATTTGTTTGTTTAAATTCCAGTAGTACATTTGGAAAATCTTGAACAAATATTCCTAGGGGGATATTACACTTGCACTTTGGGTACCCACACTTGTAGACACCTCTTCATTAGTTTTCCCATGTGTACCGTATGCAAGCTCATGTGAATGAGAAAGTGAACTTCTGCTGCCCCAAATCAGAATTTTGGGCTCCTCATCTATCACCAAATCTTGACTTTTCACATGTCCTTCCCAACTGTTCAAAGGTGACGGTGTCTCAGATGTTTCTTTTTCAAACGATGTCATGAGGCTGCAAGGTACTTCTTTGTGGAATTCTTCAACATATTGGATATCCCTGGTAAGTAAATAGTTGGAATCATTGTCTCCCATTTCTTCGTTGAAGAGTTCATCAATCCCTTCTACTATTTGTATGATCTCTATCTCCCTTGTACCAACTTCTTGTCTTTTGGTGGTAGATAAAATGGACATCTGGTTTTCTGATTTGTATAGAGAGAAATGAGTCATGCTTAGCTGTTAACAAAGATCATCAACCTCATTTTCCTTGTCTTCCGCAAATTTGATAGCAAGATCCCTATCCATTAACAGCTGCAAGTAGTCTGATTTCATTCTTTCAAATATTTAGTAGTCATTGTTAAATCTGAGGAGTTTTGGGGAATAAAAGGAACAAAAATGGAAAATGAGAATTCAAATGGCTCCCTTGAAACTTTGGAAGTGTTTAGATAAGGTTGAACGTTTAAAAAAATCTAAGAAACACAAAATGAAACTCAAGATTGAGATGAATAGGATAATTAGTCAAATTGAGGAGCCTCAAAATGGATATGGTAAACCCAAAACAATGAGAATTTTTTCGGGAGAGCACGTGTTTTAACTGGTACTTTGGATAGCTAACTTTAATTAATTAACTTTGAACAACAATAAAACTCAAAGTTGACTAGTAAAACAGTATAAAAATTAACCCATAGCAAGTGGCTATCTCCTTGTGCTTTGTGACCTCTACAATTCAACATAATGGGAATACTACAAACACTTGAGGGTGCAGGAATTTTCATTTTCAGCCCCAACTTTTCTGTCAAGAGCTTTACTTATTTTACTAGTTCACGTGAAAAAATTCTGAAATGTTTTGGGGGCTCATGTAAGCAGCTCAGGCTAGGTGCAAGCACTGAAATGTTTTCTGTCTTATACATGCCCCTTGGTTTTGGTCTCTAAGATACAGTATTTTCACTAGAGAATTGATTAAGAGAAAGCTATATTGCATGACTGTAAATGCAGACAAAATTAATTAAAGATCCCTGATTGATGGTCCTTCAGAAAGAACATTATGTATCAACAATAAGTTAGGTAATTGAATATGTTTTCCAATTAAGCCACAAATAGCAACTCCAAGGAAGGGGCAAGAACACAAATTTTCCAAACCCTATATAGGGAGATGAATTTCACTGTAATCGGCATCCTGATACCCAATAGAATAATAATATTTTGTGCTCTATTGGTATTTACTATTTACATTAATTTCCAATTAGGCCACAAATAACAATCACAAAGAAGAGGCAAGAACACAAATTTTGTATATAGCTTTGATTTTTCTCGAGTATTAAGCCTAGAGGCATGTAGGCAGGAAGTTTTGAATTGCCAGAACCTTAGGAAAGTTTGGATGCAAGTTCCACTTGAATTATCATTGGCCAAAAAATTAAGGCTTCTAAGGGAACAAGGAAGAATTGGGTTGTCAGAATGTAATATGTTTCTGATATCTGCAAATAAAATTCATTGCAAATAGTAAAATCAGTGAAAGAAAAGATTACCTAACAAAAGCCGAATGATTTGAATACACATTTTTTCGTAATTCTTCAGTTGATGCTTTCTTCAGGTCCAACAGCTCTAGGCAAAGATGTCTTATTCCCTGCAGATATATAGATGCCTATCATATTATTACCAAGATGATAATACTTTTGCATTATGTTGATGTTACTTGAACCTAAATTCAAGAAGTAATATGTATGGTCTCGAGTGTAAATAGTTATTGTGAACCATGAAACAAATAAGCACTTGGTAAAAACGTATTGCAGACACACTTTTAAAAAAACTGTTAAAAACAAGGTAATCCCAGCATTGTCTTTCTGAAGTAAAAATCACCACATGCTTCAACATCTCTGTTAAGACGCATAGCTGCAAATCTACAACAAACAACCCATTTATAGAGTTAACATTCTGAACGGAATTGGAGACATTACTAGGATACCCTGCTTCTACATGTATTCCAAACAATAATGGGTTCTCCAGAATACATCTATTTTACACAGGCAACAATAGAGCATATCTATGTAGCAAAAACATTTTCATAGTTAAAAGAGTATTGCTGTTGCAAGGAAAGCAGTTCCAAAAAAACATATACAGAAATTTACAGTCAGTCAATCACAGAAACACCTATTTATATATTAATGGCTGACCTTGATTAGTATTGTTCAGCAAACCAAAAAACAGTTTTTTATGACTTCTTTTATATCAAAGAGTCTAACCCCTTGGGCGAGTATGATGAAAAAGACTAAAAAGCGGCAATTAAGGGAAAGGATAGACTTCTAATTGCACAACTCAGAACTGGGTCTCACTGTCTTAGATGTGAAACAAGTAGATGGACTATCCCCAAGGAGGAGAGGGATGAAAGAACTTGTCTTTTCTGCAATAAAGGAGTGGTGAAAACTGAATGGCACTTTAAATTTGAGTATGTAGCATATGAAAATATTTATACACAATATATGGACAATTTGAAGGTGAGCAATCTAAATGAGCTATTTAAGAGGCAAGACTTCACAAAAATGCAGACTTCCTGATCAGATTCACAAAGAAAAGCTGATAATTAAAAGAACTTGAAAATTGTTAATGATGTTACTCTTGATCCCATTTACTAATGATGTTGTAGACATCATCAAAACTCATACATCTACAGCTTTCCACAGATGTAGGTACAGCACATGTATAGAAGTACCAATTCTTTTCTTGTAGGCAGCGATAGAAGGAATTATGCATTTTTCAAGGCTAGGGCTAGTTTGACTTGGTCCCAGCTCTCCCAATAGCTCTATGTCAGCAATATAGGTCCCTTCAAGTTGTACGGCAGTCTTCGAAGGGTAGCGATCGGCAGATGTACTACAATTAAGCCCACAACAAACATAAATTGTCTCCATAAATATTCAACTCACTTCCTTCAGCCAACTAATGTGTACAGCAAGTCCAACGAAAATTTAAACTGGTCCTTTACGGGGTGGCAGATTTGGCTCAACAGAAAAAGAACAATATAATATATTATTTTTTCATTGCTCTTCAGTCTTCACAGGGATGGTGGCTCAAATCTTCATTTTCAAATTGAATTTTACCAAATCACTTAAAATTTATAAATTGTAAACAAATCTTAAAAATTTCACCTATCCACATATATTAAAATGTGGATAGTTAAATTTCTTTTTTAACACAAAGGTGAATTTTGTGTGAAACTGCATAAACAAATCTGATGTTTTCATCCCAAAACCCCAAATCTTCAATTCACTGTCAACCCTAGTTGGAAATCCATCAAGAAACCATCAGGGGTCCCAATAATAAGAATTTGGCCACAAGCTCAAAATCTCAAAAAGAGAAATAATCAAACTTCAAAATGAATTCCCTCTCCTCTAACTCCTTTTATAACCCCAAGCAGAAATTTCTCGAATTTAAGTACAAAATCACTTTCTAAATATTAATTTATTTTTTCTCATAAAAGTGACTTACTTTATAATATTTTATTTTATTTTATTTTTGGCCCTAGATAAGTCACTTTATTAAAAGAAATATTCTACTTATAAATATAATTAATTAAATACAAGTGCAAAAATATTAATTTACACAAGTGAATTTAATTAGTTAAATTATTTTCTCTCTAAATGCCTAGGCCAAAAATAGGGGCATTACAGTCCTCCCTTTTTAAACAGTATTTGTCCCCGGCAATCTAAACCTATATGCCAATACCAAACTCCCAAATGAACCTATAGAATGGTTTGCCATATCTTTGTCACACCAACCTAATACAATTGAACTCTACAACTCTTTCAATATCTGTTATAATGTGAAGCAAACTACCAATCACATAAATATCTAGATCTCAAATCCAAATTGAAAGTCTACCAGTCCTAATAAATCACTCCGATTATAGCTGATACCAATGTTCCCATTAAAATCATCCAAGGACTCAAGCTTCCAAGGATCACATGCAAAAACCAATATAACCCTCTACAAAAGAGAAAATAAAGAGCATAAATTTGCAATTGCCAATAATGGATGCAAAATATTTTAGATCAATATGATCAATTATTCAATCTATGCAATACAATGAAATGTACATACTCAACCTTGCTTATATAGGCAAGGTTGAGATATAGGACTAACTAGGATAATGACAAGTGTCTAAATCCTATGGCATGTGACAACTAGTGATAAGATAGGATAAGATCACATGATGCTTCATTCCTTCTCGAAAGATTCTTATCTCACTAAGTAAACTCAACATGTAAACATGTGTGAAAAAGTCCTAACTAGGAACTAATTAGATAATGTACCTTGTTCACAATACAGAGGGGGGAAATAAATAGGAAACACCCCTATTCACAACAACACCCCACTTTAAATACAACTTAGGGAGAATGATGAACAAACACAATAATGCAAAGATGCAAGGATGGGTCTCGGCTACTAGACCATGTTGGGTACCCATGTAAAAATGTAATCTCTCACAAATAGAAAAAAATGAGAAAACCTAATGAAAAAAAGTTACTCCCCAAAAGAGAGAACTAAAAAGCAATCATGTAAAATTTACAGAAGTGATGAATGGACAACTCATTATTCTCCCCCAATGACTGCATCCATAACAAAGATTCAATAGCCCCCCATAAAAGGGAAAGAGAGACTATGTATGAGAATTAAATATGGTCAATGAAATGCACATTAAAAGTTACATCTATTTAATTTTTTGAGTCATGCCAAATCCAAGTCTCAATACTACGCTTGAAAAGTTTCATTCTTGAGTTTGAAATTAAAATGATGCCCTATTTTATTTCTTTGTATGATTGTACTTTAATTTTTTTGAAAATGTTTACTATTTGGCACTGGCCATAGTGGCTACCATTGCATGATCCACTTCTACCAAAGGGGGATAGACTAAGATGGTTTTGATTCTTTGGATATTGAGAGCCAAAATGAGACTTACATTCATAGACTATCGTATTTTGATGTTTAAGACTTATGGATACATGTTTGAGACTTTTAGATATAAATAGACCATGAATTTTTTATCTTTGAGACTACTGTTATAATGCTTTATTGAAATTTATTATGCTGTTATACTACTACTCTCATGATTTATTTACATATTTATAGTGTTGTTATTAATTATTGACATATTTGTCTCTTTCCCTCTCTCTCTATAATAGATTAATATATTTGAAAAATTCATATATATATATATATATATACGAATTTGTATACTGTTGTCCCCTGTCGTTCCCTAAAATGACCCTCTACGAAATGTCCCAAAAACGTGTCTCCGGCAGTGTTACAAGACTCGTAGGGTCTGAGCTGAACTCGGTGAGTCCAGAGCCGAGTCAGCTCTGTTGAGTCTATGGAGCTCAAGACTTGGACTCTACGAAGTCTGACCGAGTCTGGATAGACTCAACAGACTCGCGGAGTCCTGCGGGTCAGACTCTGTCGGGTCATTGATTAATTTAAACTCGAGAAGTACAAGATTCGCATCTAAAGAATAAATATATACTGCCATATTTACAAGTTCATGTTGTATGAACAAAGGAAATTTTCTTGTAATATGTTTTTATGAAAGATTCCTGACCATCATTTCTAGTATGACTTATGGTGATATAATCTAGGACATTTTTTACATCATTTTTGGTTTTATCTAATATTAAGTGTATTCGATTGCATTTATATGGACGTCATGCAATGCCATATCGTTTCTATTGAATGATTTATTTCAACATAGTTATCAACCAGTGGCTCTTTCATGATAACTACTACCAAGAAATATTTTTAATCCAATGCTAGCTTCTACTAAGCCTTCTATATTAAGAAAACCATTTTTTCCAACAAACAGGATGTGAATTCTGCTAATAGATTTAGTTGCTTGTGCAATTTAATATTTTCGATTTTAGAAAGCATTGAATTTATGAACATTCATTCACAGAAAGTGCAACTACGAGCTCTTATATAAATTTTGTTCATCAATTTGAATTTATCACTATTACATACACATTTAGAAATTGTGTGCTTTATGTCAAATGTTGCATTTAATTTGTTGTGAGGTTGAAATGAATCATTCCTATTCCTAATGATATAGACATATTTGAAGACTTTTTGAAAAAGAACAATAAAGGGTGTCAAATTTCTTAACCAATAAAGGAAGATGTCAATTAATACAATATTTTTGTAGAGATATGTTATTTTTCATGTTTCCAGGACCTATCTTAGGCACAAACGTAGAAGGGTTGCGAGGTCAAATGGTCACTGATATAGGCTTCTCTAAGCCTTAGACTTCTAGGCTCTAGCTTTTATTTTGATGTATGTTTTGAACTTTTGATGCCATGGATTTCATATTCCATGAATTTTGTAGACATTTGACACTTTTTTTATTTGTAATGTGTTATTTAGTTTAACTTAGTCCTTTCAGCTAGAGCCTAAATTTGCATTTATGCTTATGTGATGAATCTAAACTTGTGTATACGTTCAAAGTAGCTTCTATTTGATGAGATTAATGTGTCTTTAAGGTTTATTTATTAAAGGATGCATGAAACAAGTTTTAAATCCTTTAAAAACTTTGAATTTCTTGGGTTTTTCAATTTACCTAGTCTTTGCCAAGTTTTTGCTTAATTCGAGCACTGAGTCCAAGACCAAATCAAAAAAAAGCTTGCTGAGTCCAAGACCGAGTCAAAAATAAGTTTGTCGAGTCCAAGCCAAGTCCAGGTCTTGTAACTATGGTCCCCTACCATCCCTCGTCCCTGTCCCCAAAATGTCTGTTGTCAATCAGGATTGCACCCGTGATGCAAAGTGTGAAACTTCGCAATCCTGTTGAAACATGGAAACGTTCTCGTTGATGGGAAAGAGAACGAATCTCCGGATCATAGGCCGGCTACCTCGTTGTGATCACCTAAACTATTTCTTGACGAGGAAAAGGGTAGAAGGATCTGCTTGTTAAAACAAAACTATACTACTAAGGTGATTCACCAAAATTGATGTTTCAGCAAACTTTAGGAGATAAAACAAATAGGTGAAACACAATAATCAGCTAGACGAACTCTGCAATAATAACTCTATGAAAGGCTTCTTAATCAGCAATAAAGAGGAAAACAATAACGTTTTCACAGTTTAATAACTTAAAATCAGAAATAACACAATCATAAATTTGCACTATGAGACATCATATTCTGCATTAAGACTTGAAGGAAAACTGATTCAACAAAGGTATGTGACACAATGATGAAATCAACTACTCACAATCAAACCATAACACCAAAAAATAGCTGGAAAAGGTATCAGAACCCTGCATAAAACTCCATGGATCTGCTACAAACTGCTCCCTTACAATCTACTTTCTGCAATGGGCAAAAAGAGGTCAAAAAGAAGGAAATCCTAAACAATGAGGTAAAAGTACAAGATATAGCCCAAAGAAAACTCAATGGGTCGAATGCATGAGAAAATCCCACCAAAAGAGGCATCAAACTGCTGGAAACTGAAGTATAACCGGTGTAAAAACTCCACCAAGCCAAGTGCCACTGAAAATCAACTCAAAAACTACCTCAGAACTGTTCCTCATCTCCCAAAATCATGCAAAATTGTAGGGGGTCGGATGTGAGGAGAAATCCCACAAAAATAGGGATATAACTCTAAGGAACTGTGAGCAACTGCTCCAAAAGGCTCCCCATCTGATGACAACTGAATGATAACTCCAAAACCATCTCAAAAGGACCCCAAGATGCTGTGAACAGGCCCTAACAGCAGCAGAACTGAATGTAAACAGAATCTCTACCCTAGAAATGAGCATGAGATGGGATAGTCAACTGTTGGTCAACGCTAGAAAGGTGCAACCTAACCCAAGACCAACTCCTAGAAAACAGTCTTCTACCTTGCACTTTGACAATTAATAATAGTTGCCTTATAATATTGGCAAACTATTATTATTGTTTACAATAAAGATGTGCAAAACCCTCTCTAAACTATTTATTTATTTAATTAACTATTAATCAATTATATTTTAATATATTTTCTCTTAAAAATGAATAATATAAATATTCACCTTAAGACATTAAATATGTTAAAATACATTCATTAATATTTAATTAATAAACAAATAACCAATCCAAAAAAATATACTTATTTATTAATAATAATCGTAATATAAAATTTTTAATTTTAAAGTGAATAACTTACTTATCCATTTTAAAATTAGATATGTTAATTAGAATTATTATTAATATATAAGTGTATTTCTACTTGCATATGGCAAAAACAAAAAGGTAAAGAGATATATATTACCTGTCGTATATTCTATGGAGAAAATTTTATTAATAACATCATATTTATATTAAATATATTAAATACTTAGTAAATGATAAAATATACTAAATATTAAATCTATTTAATATAACCATGATCCAAATCCAATACATATAATATTTAAGTAAATTATAATATTTACTAAGTATTTAATATATCGAATATGATAAATACAATTTGGTTAACAATATATATTAATATATTTTGCTTATGATTTAGTACTTAATAGATAATAAACTATCCATTAAGCGTAAGTCTTAAGTAAAATACATTAATACATATTGTCAATCAAATTGTATTAATGCTATCAATAAAAACCTATCTAAAACATACAATGGGAAATACAACACAATCCATGAATTATAATGCATGGAAATTTGAAATCCGCAACACAAAAGAAATGTCTTAACCCTAAAACCGACCTACTCTCATTTGCAATTTGTCTTTTTGCTGCGTTTGGAGAAACTATCTGTCTGCGGCTGCTACTAGGGTGAGATAGGGTTTGGAGAAAAATGTTCTTCTCTGCTGGTCTATGCTCATGACTGTGAAATTGTTGTTAGAAGCCATTACTTTCTCCTTCTGTAAGTTGCCGCCTTGAGGGAAGAGGATTTGGAATAAAACTCTTCTTGTTGTTGCTGTTATTTCTGTGTCGTTTCCATAGGGTTTGGTGAAAAAACGTCATTATTCTAGACATGCTTGGTCTAGAACTATTCTTTGGCTGTTGTCATACGCTGGACATCATACTCACTGCCTTTGGCCACTGCTCTTGCGTGGGGTTTTGAAGCTTGAAAAGATGGTGTTTCTCCTTCTTTGGTGTTGTCGTTTTCTCTCCATGGCTGTAGCTGCTCTTTCTGTGGTGATGTTTCTTTTCTGTTACCATCCGTGACCTTCCAACTGGTAAGTCTCTTAGCTTTGAATGCTCCTTTTGAGTAAATAAATCTAGAACTTTGAGCATAAATTTTGTGCTCTGTGTGGTCTCTCTTGAATCTTTTCTGAAATTAATGCTTTCGGCATATCATTATGTCGTTCATATTGCTAAGTTCATCTTTGTTATGATTCATAATCCCATTTAAAATTCACTTTTGTATCTTTCAGCATCTGTGATGAATTTAATGGTTTCATGTTTTCCATAATTGCTTCTGGCTCACATAAGTCTTAATGAAACACTAGTTTATTACATTGCCACTGTGAACATTTTGCATATCCGGGTGTTGACCTTGTGCTGAGATGCGGGTTTCTCTGTAAACCTTCATGTTTTAAAACGCCACCTTCATGTATTGTAGAAAAAACGTGATCTATCAGTTGCTTTTAAAATTTTGGGCTTGTCTTTCTTTAGAATCTGCAGCTGGAAAAAATCAGACATTCATCCTTTTTGCTGAGAGCTTGAACTAAGGTGTAGTTCCTTGTTTGTCTGGGTATTGAACTGAGGAATTAATGCTTTCTTAATGTGAACAAGAAGACCCTTCCTGCCAAGCACTCTTCACGGCTGGGTTTGAGAAGACTGCAGAAAAATAGAAGTCATTTTAAAATAACATCACTTATGGAAATTGTGTATATCACTGCTCCCAGATCTGCATATGGCAAACAGACAAGAACTCTTCATTTTGACTAGCCACCTTGCATTATCACATGGAAACCTTGAATCACTGTTTTTGTCTCTACACATGCTAAATATTTTCAGCAAATCAATAGCTGATATTCCATGAAAGTTTTGCCCTTTTAATCTTTAAAATAGACCTTATCTTACTTCATGAAACATGACTTACACAGCTGTCATTGATCTCTCCTGAATGTAGATCAATGCTCAATGCTGACTGTCCTCTCCAATGTTTATTCGTTATATGCTTTACATATTCCTAATTAGATATTGCATCTTTTACACTGGTTATTGATATGTTCTTGGACACATTGTATACTTGTATTTCAATGATTGTATTTCTTGCATTAAATGAAGCTTTAACTGTGATCTACCCTTCGTTTGCTGCTCTTCATAGCTAATGTGTTATTGATGATTCTCAGCCATGGTGTATATCAAAAGCTGAATAAACACCTATCCTGAAACTCAGACCCTTGGATATTGCTGCATGTTACTCTGAAAGAATATAAGTGAAATCCTTGTTGAAAATATCTTTACGTTGAACTCCATAAACATACACTTCACATTTAAATTTCCAAAACATGTAATTCTTTGAGAAAGACAAACTTTTCCATTTTTAACACAGTTGTCCACCTTTGAGCTTGGTAAGCAACTAAAGCTGCTCATCTATTGGACTTCATAGCTGATTCGGTCACAGCCCTCTAATGATGAACACCATAAGCTATCATTTTTTTACAAAACATTTGTATGTTGTCTTTGTTGTAGCTGTAGTATGCCTTTTGCAAATTCTGAGACAATTATGTTAATTCCACCATTGAAAGCCGCTAGTTGTTTTAAATAAGACATCTCTTAAAAGAATGACATTTCTCGACAACCGTGTGCTAAACTGTTACAATGTTGCTATTCCTCCATGCCTCATGTAATCTCTTTTCTTTGATCAACTTTAATGAATATTCTATGTTTGTGAAGTAGCATAATTTATTCATTGTATGGTTATAGATGTTAAGTACCTAGATTTACTCTTTAACTTTTTTGTGGCATACCTCATTGTATGTTTTTTCACTCTCGCTAATATATCGTTGATAATGCCATGTTTCTATCAAACAAACCTTTGCCTTTGGAAACCAGTGCTCCCTTTATGATTATCTGAATAATGAATGCCGGAAGGTTTCATGTTTAACAAACACGTCTCTTCTACAACATAGGTCTTCAAACAGCTTCATGATTCAACCAGAAGGTCCCATGCCTGAAACTTATGCATGCCCCCTCAATAGCCTCCTCAAGTCCTTCGGTCTTCGCCTCTTCATGACTTCAGTCGGAAAGTTTCACACCTGTAATGCATGTGTATCCCTTCAACAACCTACTTGGTCTTCGTACCTATATTTGTACATGAAGCAAACAACATTAATAAAACACCTTTTCTTCTTCTTGTTGATTTTGAACATGCCTTTGTACTATTGTTTTGCATTTTTGTCAATGAATGGAGATTAATATAAATAGGATAGCAAGTTAGCTCCTTCATTGCTCAGTTCATGTGGACTGACCCCTCTCTCCTTTCTTTGATGCAGGCAGATTTCGGACGTGGACTCAGAACTACAACAACCTCCAGCACACAGCAACCTTCAGAACTATAGCAACCATACCAGGAAATGGGGGGGCCTAACCCTATTCCTCTTATCTTGACCTCTCTTCATTTATAAAAAATGAAATTCAGTTCTTTGTTTTCAGCATTTCCGAATCCATATGCATGTTTGCATTAATCCTAGACCACGTGTTGTGTGGTCACTTGTATAAAATGCATTTCATTTTGAATATCTTTTAATAAAAAGATCTTTGTTTATCATTGAAATACACTTTCCAATTCTATAGTTTTGAAAGAAACTACTGCTTGTGTGGACTACTTTAAATGTTGTTCTTCTGTTTGTTTGAAATAAGAAAAGCATTTTTCTATTATGAATTCAATAAGCATCTGTACTTTGCAAAAAATTCTGCACTTTTTGATAATTTAGAACAACAAACTTCAGATTTCCTGAGATCTTAAAATGAACCAGAAATGCAACAGCAACTTTGAACATTTAAACCACTCAACCTTTTAACTCAAAATAACCTTTTTTCACCAAAATTATCAGGGCTGATAATAGCCCTACCATTTAGAATTGCATACTGAAAATATGGTAACAATGCCATGGAACATAGTTTAAAATAAAGTGATATTTGGCCAAAAAGAAAATATTAATAAAATCACTTTATGAAATGATTTTCTAGAAATTTCCTAAAGTGGTTGGCAAAAGTAAATTCTAGAAGAATCATTAAATTATTATAGGAGTTTTGGAGAAGAAAGGAGCATGTTGGACAATTTTATGAAAGCTTGTCTTCAGAGATCGAAACTAGTTTTTTCTCCAACCTAGGATGAAAACCTTTGGAGATTGACTAATTGGACAAAAACCAAATTCAACCTTTGGGGTGGATTCACTGTCGAGATCACAATTGGACTTCATTGAGGAAATTTGCAAAGTCGAATTCAGAGATAAATTTCTGAGGTATTTTATTAATTTTCAAAATAAAGACAATATTGCAGGATATTAAAATTTTTTTAGTTAAAGAATAAAGTCATTATGACCAAAGTAACGAGAATCGCCATGAAATCGCCAGAATCGCCGGTTTGGCGATTCGATTCATCATGGCCAATTTTTTTGGAGCCGGTGAATCAGATCGCCAATTTTTTGGCATGAATCGCCAATTCAAGTGATTCATGCAAAAAATCGCCTAAATCACTTTCGTGAACCGGCATGAATCGGCCACACAGCTTCAAGTTAAGTCAAGTCAAAAAAATTTAAAAAACACATAATTTTTTTATCTTTTTTTGTGTCTTTCCTCTTTGTTATAACCCTAAAGGGTCTTCTAATTGCTTAGCATGAGTAGAAGAGAGGAAAAGTGAGAGAAGAAGAGAAAAAAGAAACCACAAGTTTGCAACCAGCAAGAAGGAAGAACACCTAAGAGATCAAAAATCCATTTGGGGAGGCCATAAGATTGCATTGGGAGCATTAAGAAGTCAATAACAACACTCCTCAACTCATTTGCAAGAGGTAAGTGTTGATTTTTTTTTTGTATGTTAGTGTATTATTCATTTTTTGTTAAATGTTTTTTGTTTTCATTTGCAAATTTTGAATGTTTTTTAGTTTTACTAAATTGCAAAGTAGGCTTTGCTGTTTTGTTTATTAGTTTCAAACTTTGAGGTTTTATTTGAATTTTCTTAATTGCAGCAGCCTTAAATTTCATTTTCCACAATGGGTAAAAAAGATGAATGTTGGAAATATACCAAAGACTTTCCAGGAAGAACAAAATTTCAAACAAAATGTATGTTTTGTAAAGATATAAATTTTGGTGGCATTTATAGATTCAAATACCACATTGTTGTCATACCTGGACATGATATTACAGTTTGCACTAAACAAACTATTGAGACAAAACGCACTTGTTTAGTGGTATTAGAAAAATTTGAACAAGACAAAATAAATAAGAAAAGGCAACTTGAAGGGTTAAGGGCTATTGGCTCCCATGCTCCCACAGCCGCATCTGTATCTGAGTCTACATCCGTAGGTTGTGTTGGAGAGGGTTCTTCCAGGCCTCCTTTTCATCCTAGTGCTAGTGTTCGTGCTAGTGCTGATGCTAGTGCTAGTCGTTCTTATACTGACATTGAGTCCAGCCGCCTATTACAGCCTAGATTGCGGAAGAACAGATTGGATAATTACTTTGTGCCCCGCACTACTCCTGGCTCACAACCCACACTTGAAGGCATGGGTTTGAACAAGGAGATTCATGATGCTGCCAAAAAAGAAATTTGCAAATTTTGGTACTTTTGCAACATTCCATTTATTGCACCCTGGTAATTGATTCTTTTTTATTTGTTTTCTTTAAGTTTGAAGTTAAATTTCAATTATATCTACTTGTTTAATCATAGATTCACTTTACATAATGATTTGTCATCCAAATTTCTAATCATAATCTATTTGTGACAAAGCTCCTTATTGGCAAAACATGATAGATGCGGTTGTTATTTGTGGTCCGGGTTTAAAGCCCCAACTGAGGTTGAGTTGAGTGGATACCTTTTAGATGAAATGGTAGAGGATATGAAGGTTGAGCTTACGGACCACCAAAAGGAGTGGATCGAAAAGGGTTGCACCATCATGACTGATGGTTGGACGAATACGAGGAATAGAACACTCAATTTTCTTGTTTCTTGTGGAGGTGATTTATCATTATACTTTCCTACATGCATTGTGAATTGTGAATTGTGATTGAATAATTTAAATTTTGATTTGTTGATTGCTAATTTGTTGATGATCCATGATAATTTATTGTTTTGTAGGATATACCATGTTCCTCAAATCTATTGATGCTTCCACTCATATAAAAAGCGCCACATACTTATGTGAGGTTATTGAGGAAGTCATAGGAGAGGTGGGGGAAGAAATGTGGTGCAGGTGGTGATGGATAATGCAGCAAGTTATGTTGTTGCAGGTAAACTTTCAACTTCTCAAGTTTTGAAAATAAATTTATTTGAACTTTTCTAATTCTAAGTTTCCTAACATGTTTAAATTTCTAATTAATTTAAAATTGTTGTAGGTAAACTTTTGATGGAGAGGCATCCCACCATATTTTGGTCTCCTTGTGCGGCACATTTCCTTGACCCCATGTTGGAGAAAATTGGCAAGCTTGAGTGGGTCGAATCATGCGTAGAAAGGGCCAAAAGTATATGCAAGTTTATCTACAATCATGCATTCGTCCCTAGCACAATGAGGGACTATACATGAGGCATGGAGTTAGATGATCCAAGCATCACGAGGTTTGCCTCGAATTTCATCACATTGCAGTCCTTGTTGACAACAAAGGCAGAACTGAGGAAAATGTTTGTTGGCCGGGAGTGGACAACATCTTCCTATGCTACGACCACTGCAGGCGTAGATGTGGCAAATTGTATCTTTGATGAGGATGGGTTTTGGAAACCTGCTAAAGAAATCCTTCAGGTAAATTTCTTACAATTTAACATTTAGGATTTATTATTTAATTGTTTAATGATTTAGTTTTATATTTAAGTTTTGACTCTTTTTTTTTACATTATATGCAGGTCACTAAGCCCCTTGTATCTCTCCTACGAACTGCTGATGGGGAGAAGCCCTCTATGGGCTACATATATGAGGGCATGGATAGGGCCAAGGAGGCCATTAGAGCCCAGTATGCAGGAGTGCAGGAGAAGTATGCTCCTATTTGGGAGATCATTGATAGGAGATGGCAGAATCAGCTCCACCGACCCATCCATGCAGCAGCTTATTATCTGAATCCAGCATTTCGTTTCCATCCCGACTTCAAGGCGGATGAGGAGGTTTTCACCGGCCTATATACAGTGATTCAAAGGTTGAGTAGTGATGAAGATAGCGTAGCTGCAACCATTGAGATCGACAAATTCAATAATAAAGAAGGGCCAATTTTCTCTAGCAGGATGGCCATAGATGCTCTGATAACAATACAGCCAGGTAAAAATAATATATTCTTGAATCTTAAGTTTATGACTTACAAGTTGTGCATTTTAATTTTTGGTTTTGTAATTTTAAAGTTGTAAATGAGACTAATTGTTTTTGTTTTCCCTTATTTCAGATAGATGGTGGCAAAAGTTTGGGTCCACAACCCTGAAACTTTGGAAAATTGTCATTCGGATTCTGAGTCATCCAAGCTTCGCTTCTGGATGTGAGCTCAGTTGGTCTATGTTCGAGCATATCCACTCAAAGAGGAGAAATAGGTTGTTTGTGCAGAGGTTGAATGATCTTATCTTTGTTCATTACAACCTCCGTCTTAGGATCAGACAGATTTTGGGCGCTGACTCCTCTCCAATCATTCTGGAGGAGATTGATCCAGAATCAAAGTGGCTCACTGAGGTTGTGGATCCGTTCTTCACTGAGGCAGACCATGAGTGGGTTGACCAAGTAGATAGAGAGGTTGAGACTGTGGCCACTGCAGAGGAGGCGGCTAGAGAACGTTCAGGCACTGGCAGACTCACGCGCACGCACCAACACAGACCGTAGTGGTGTTGTTCGTGAGCCCATCTTACATGCAGAGGCTATGGCTCTACATTCCTCTAGGACCTACCTTAGACGCCTTTGTAGAGGGCACCGAGAGACAAGATACTCAGAGACTGAGGATGCGGCTGCGGCTGCGGCTAATGATGAGGCTTGAGCTAGAGCCTTTTTTTTTCATTTTGTTTACAAATTGTCAGATACTGATAGACATACGTTTCATGGATCTTCATCTTACATACATTTATGATTTGATGTCTTATGGATCTTCATCTTACATAATACATACGTTCTATAATTTGACTCATTATGATCCTATGATTTCTATTTACTTCAGCTACAATTTACATTTTACGTGTAACGTATGTGATGGATTTATCATTTATGTTCCTTGTTTATGTATGTTAGCTTCTATTTGATGATG
>MU227907.1:1646409-1668106 GCA_018584345.1 Thuja plicata
ATGAGTGCTAAGTGTTCCATTCATTCTCATGAGAGATGGGTTCATGTTGAACCACTACTCATGAATTATGGGTCAATGAGTTTGACTCAAAAACTACACAGTTAAATCCTAATAGCAATATCACAATCTGACCATTGTGTTTATTTTAAGAGATAGGATAATGACAACTACATTATTTTATGTTTATATGTTGATGGCATGCTTGTAGCTGGGGCTAACATGGATCACATAAGGGAGTTAAAACAACAATTAGCAAAATCATTTGCTATGAAGGATTTGGGGGCAGCAAAACAAATCCTTGGTATGAAAATTTGCAGAGATAGGTAGAACAAAAAATTGACTCTATCTCACGCTGATTATGTTAAAAAGGTGTTGCAGAGATTCTCCATGGAGAATGCAAAAGCTATCAACACACCTTTGCTTAGTCATTTGAAATTGACTAAGGAGATGTGTCCAAAGACACAAGAAGAGGAAGAAAAAATGTCCAAGGTACCCTATGCTTCAGCTGTAGGCAATTTAATGTATGCCATGCTATGCACTAGACCTGATATTGCACATGTTGTAGAAGTTGTTAGTCGGTATATGAGTCATCCTGGTGTTGGGCATTGGAATGTGATAAAATAGATTCTCAAATACTTGAGAGGTACATCCAACAAATGTTTATGTTTTGGGGGCTCTAGTATTGATTTACAAGGCCATGTTAACTCAAATTTGGCAAGACACATTGATACCAGGCAGAGTACAACAAGATATGTTTTTACTGTTGGTGGGACAATGGTGTGTTGGATCTCTAGGTTGCAAAAGGTGGTTGTTTTATCCACCACAAAGGCAGAGTATGTAGCTACAACAGAGGCAAGCAAGGAGATGAAATGGCTGCAATCTTTCATGGAAGAATTCGGCAAAATACAGGTTAACAGCTGCAATCTTTCATGGAAGAATTCGGCAAAATACAGGTTAACAGCTGCAATCTTTCATGGAAGAATTGGGCAAAATACAGGTTAACAATTATTTGTTTATGGACAGCCCGAGTGTCATTCATCTTGCAAAGTTTACCTTGCATTCAAAGACAAAACACATAGAGTTGAGGTATCACTTCATTCAGTCGGTATTGGATGATGGACAGTTAAGATTGGAAATGATACATGCAGATGACAATCCAACGGATATGTTGACAAAGGTAATGACAAGAGAGAAGTTGAGCTCCTCTTCAGCTTTGGTTGGTCTTCATGACTAGAACAATAAAACAGAACAACAGAGTCGAGGGTGTTTCTTTCAGTGGGAGCTACAAGGGTAGCGGCATTGCTACAGGGTCAGTCTCCAAGTGGGAGATTGTTTAGTGTGGAGCCTAATCAGTCTCCAAGTGAGAGATTGTTGGTTTGTGGTGACTGATCAAGCAAGTATTGTACACTTTTCTGCAATTCAAAAAAATTTGGTTAACTTGTCAAACATTTTTTTTGGGTTGACTCGTCAAGCATTTCCCTAGGTTGACCCATCAAGCAAGTTTTAGGGTTAGGGTTTTTCTATAAGAAAAATGTTGTTAGGGTTATGGCTTGAGAGAGTGAAGAATTATTGTAGCATTTGCAGCGGTATTGAGTTGCAAGGGATCAATGGTTGTAATTGGTTGAAATTACTGGATAATAATATTGGACTCTCTGTTTGGTGGATGTAGCCCAAGATTGGGTGAACCACGTTAAATTCTTTGTGCCTTATTTTTGTGTGTGTTTTATTTCTCTATTTCATTGATCATATCTGCATTTAAATGTTAAGATATTTGTCTTCTAATCCTAACACATCATATTTCATTATCTTGGAGAAAATGTTTTAGTTGCAAGAAGCATTGCAACTAATGGTTATGACAAGAGAATGGAATCAATGGTCCAAGTCCAAGATAAAGCAAGGGATGAGGTTGAAGGATGTAGTGAAGAGTGATGTTTTATGGGGTGATGCAAAATATTTACTCTCCCTCATTACTCAAAGTTTTCCAGGTCATTAAATATGGAGATGCCAATGCACCTAGCCTTGGAGAGGTGTATGAGTGCATTGATACTATGTTTGACCAAATGAGGGCTATCGTGCGAGAGAAGAACCCCACATTAGCATTCTACAATGAGCACATTCGACCAATCATTCATTAGAGATAGGAGATCAACACTCCCTTGCATATCGTTGCCTATGCATTGTAATCCCAAGTGGTACAGACAAAGGCCAAATAGAGTTGAATGCAAGGTTCTTTAGCGTCATCCAAAAGATGTATGACCTTGTAAAGGCTGACATCATTAGTACTGAGTGGACAAAATTTGTCATTCTTAGAGGTTATTCTGAGGTAGTCCAGATGGATATGGCAACTATGGCACAATTGGACCCAATTTTGTGGTGGAATTGTCATTGACCAATTTTGATTACCACTCTAGTCATATCTCGGGTTTCTATTTCTTTTGTTGCTGAAATGAACTGGTCTACTTATAGCTTCATCCACTCTCTTATGAACAGACTTATCTATAGGAGAGCAAAGAAGCTTGTGACTATACATAGTGCTTTGCATCTCATTGATTGCAAGACAGTTTTGTACAAAGAGAGTCCAACAACACAATGGGATATAGAGCCAAAGGAACTAAAGATGCTATAATTACACAGGCAAGGCTGGTTGGTATTAGTTTGGTGGAGTTTAAGCATATGGACTCCACTTTCAATAGTTCTAATGATGAGGAGTTTGGGGATAAGCAAAAGTCTCACTTCACTCCAGTTTGTTATTTTGACATCATTGTACACATTGTAATCATCATTATGAAATCTTGATTATAATATACATTTGAATTTGACATTTCCATTGTTCAAACTAAAATGTTAAATTGTTAAAGTTCACTTCAAAGTTTAGTAGTATTTAAGTTCTAGCATTTTACTAATTTGCCGAAATCTAATTTGTAATTCTTATAAAACTTTTTATAACTATTTTTTCAGGAGGCGTCGGGTCCCTAGTCCCCCCTCCCCCCATCGGGAAACTCAATAAACCTATGTTTTATAATATTAATTGATTCCTTTTGGAAGTGACTGCCTATAATTTCTGCGATTCCTATTACCCTTTCGTATCCTTGTCTTCTTGTGCTTAGGATAAAAAGCTGCAACTATATTCAAAGCAACTTCGATCCCCTTTGGTGGCTACTAAAATCAGCAGTGGTTTCAAGTGTAAATCTTCCTTGTCTAGTGATAGCTGCTCACTACTGCATCCCCTTTCAAATTATTTTAATCCTTCACACAACCTCGATAAAATATTAACATTTCAGGATAATCTCAAAACTAAATTCAATGGAGCAGACCTATAATCACCAAAAGGATTGTTAACAATTTGGAGGGTTTAATCTTAGTTTATTTTAGAAGAGGGGGATTATAGTAAGACACTGTTGCATGAATGTTCGGAAAATGGAGTGGCGGAAGAGAGTAGGGTTTCGTGAGGAAGTCTTCGATGGCGGTCGATCGAATTTTGCAAGGCGTGGTAGTGGTAGGCGAGGAGTCCCTCCCATGGTGCCCTCCTCAACGGGCCTAGGAGTTTCCGAAAACAGGAGACGGTTTTCACAAATTTGAAAGAAGGAATGAAAGATCTTATTCCCAAATCAGTCAGTCTCAATGGGGTCATGCTAGGGTTTTTAACGGGCCTACGGCTGGATTGCAGGGTGGTGATCGACAAACTTGGAAGCCTAAACAAAAGGATCCAGCTAAGGAGAACGTGGAGCCTCTTCCATCCACGGTGGATAATTGAGTGATCAACATTCGAGTTGAATAGGAGATTTGGAAAGAAAATGTGCGTGAGCTGAGGGAGACTGGTTTCTTTATGAAATGGGGTGGAGGCTGGCCTACTTATCAACAAATTCGGAAATGGGTAGACGACAACTGGGGTGAGCATTTTGTTTTGAAAACCCTTACTAATGACTTTTTCCTAGTTAAGTTTAGGGATAAGAGGGAAAAAGATCATATCATGAATAATGGCCCTTTTTTAATGGGTGGTATTGGGTTTAATATAAAAGAGTGGACTCCTAACTTCAACCCTAAGCAAGCTTCTATTGAGGAAGTACCTATATGGGTTAGGCTATATAATCTTCCTCACGAGTATTAGCATGAGGACATTTTTAGGCAAATGGTGATAAGTTAGGGAAGTTTATTTGCAGCGATGAGGCTATTGAGAAGAAGGACTACAATATGTATGCCTGTATCTGCATTGCATGGAGGCCTCATCCTCCTCTCCCTCATGAAATCGAGATTAGAACCTCTGAAGGTTATTGCTGGCAAGAGATAGAAGGAGAAGAAACCATAGAGAAATGTGACAAGTGCAAAAAATGGGGCCATGGGACAGAGGAGTGTCTTCTGGATGGGAAAGCAGAAGGTTTAGAAGCCAACAAATGTGAGTCCTTGTTGGCTCAAATACATAAAAACGGTATGGAAGGCGAGGCCGTGAGTAACAGGGGAGGAGGAACAGAGATTAGGCCAGCAAAGAGTTCCTTAGGCAGGGATGGGTTTTGCTCAACAGAGAATGGTGAGGCATCATTGGAGGTAGGATGTCAACTGGATTTGCAGGAATTTATGGGTTTGAAGAACTCTTTGGAGATGTGTGGTGAAGGGATGGAAGAGTTGCTGGCAAGGGCAAGGCAAAGCAATGAAATAGTTGTTCCAGGCAATGATTGTTCTTCTTGGGAGATGGTTATTTATTACAGTTCGGTGGCATAACAACTCCCTCACCTCCCTGGGATGAACACTCCTCAAGTTCAAGTGGAAGATTTGATTCCTAGTCGGACGACCCATCAAGAGGCGATAGTCAACTCTTCATTAAGTGGTAGCTCTCTTCCTAAAGCTATCAACTTGGAGTGGCAACTTTCAGGGGCAAATTTAAACCAGATGGTCGTTTAGAGCCAGGAGGAGAATAGGATTAGGGAGATTGTTTTCAAGGATATTCAAATGTCTCCAATGAGAGAGGAGGCCTTGAATGGTAGTGGCTATGTGGAGGAAGAGTTTAGATCAGCGGTTGAGGTTTCTGAGTCTGAGGAGGGAGACATGGATGAATATAGTATACTTTCTCCAAGATCCCTGAATAAGTCCAAAGCGGTGGTTAAGAAGGCCAATACAGGAGGTCAAAAACAGAGGGGGCGTAAATCTGTCCACCAATTGTTGGAGGAAGCGAGCAGCATGAAGGGACAAAGAAAATTGAGATCCAGGAGAGACTTGTTCTCTCTTGGGGAGCAATGAGGCTCCTTACGTGGAACATCAAGGGTTGCAATGCCCCTAACAAGAGGCGTTTGATCAAGCGTTGTTTTGATCAAATGAAACCTGATGTGGTGTGCTTGCAGGAAATGAAGGTGAATAAGGAAGTTGTTGTGAAATTCTTAGGTGTCGGGGTCAAATGGTCAGCATATTTTATTGATTCTGTTGGGGCTTCGATCGTTTGCGGATTATTTGGAATCCTCGGACGGTGAAGGTGGATTGTGTTGAGCAGGCAAGACATTGGCAATCGGTGAAGGTTCAGTATTTGATGTTTGATGTCTCATTTCATTTGATTAATGTTTATGGTCCTACGCGGACAGATGAGAAAATGGAGCTTTGGGGAAAGCTTTCAGAGGTTTTGGAGGTTTTTCAACAGGGGTCCTTTATCCTAGCTGGTGATTTCAATGCTACCTTAGACACTTCTAATAAGAGGGGTGGTATAGGGCGGATTGGAAGGATTCAAAGAGATTTTTAGGAATTTGTCTGTAACAATGGATTGTGGGAAGTGAGAACTAAAAATGGTCAGTTTACTTGGACTAATCGAAGATTGGGTTTCTCCAATATTGTTGAAAGGCTGGATCGTTTCTTTGTTGGTGGGGAATGGCGTGGGATACAAATAAACTATGAAGCTGAAATTCTGCCTTTAACAGGTTCGGATCATTTCCTTGTTTCTTTGCATCTTGTTAGAGACTTTACTCCCCCCAAGAATCCGTTTAAATTTGAACGAATGTGGTTTCAAGAGGCGGACTTCTTTGAGATGGTTTGGGACTGGTGGATCAATGCTCCGCAAGTGGAAGGTAATAAAAGTTTCAATTTTTTTAAGAGGCTGCAGTTCATCAAACGAAGACTTAAAGCTTGGAACAAACTCCACTTTAAGAACAATTTTATTGATAAGAAAACCTTGGAGCAGTGTCTAGAGGCATTGAACAATAAAGTTATACAAGATGGTATGGATGTTGTTGACTTTGTAATAGAGAAGGATTTGAAGTTGCAGTATGGTGAAATTTAGGCTAGAGAGGAGATTTTTTGGAAGCATAAATCTAGAGAGTCTTGGTTGAAAGATGGGGACCAAAACACAAAAAAATTTCAGTGTTCAGTAAAGATCCATCGTTCAATCAATAGGATTTTTAAGATTCGGTCCAGTCAGGGTGTCGAAGTGAAGGATTTGGAAGATATTAACAAGTTGGCTAAGGAGTTCTTTTCAGAGCTATGGAATGAAGAGGGAAGAGCTTATGGTGATGGTAGGGATCAGATTCTTGAGGTGATTGCTCAGAGTTTGTCAGAAGCGGATAATTAAATGTTGACAGATCTGGTTAGGATGAAGGAGTTGAAGGCAACGGTCTTTGGTTTGGGAGGAGATAAATCTCCAAGCCCTGATGGTTTTCAGGCCTTTTTTATCACAAGTTTTGGGATGTGATCAAGGAGGACCTTCTTGCAGTTGTGGAAGAATCTAGATCTTGTAGTTTTTTTCTTAAAGATTTTAACAACACCCTGGTGGCGTTGATTCCGAAGAAGGATAAGGTGGAGGCCTTTGAGGATTTCAGACCAATTTCGCTTTGCAACACAGTTTATAAGACTATCACAAAGGTGGCGGCTAATAGGCTAAAGAAAGTGTTGGATAAGTTGATTTCACCAGAGCAAAGCGGCTTTACTCTTATTGTTGATGACATCATTGTGGCTCACGAGGTGATCCACTCCATTAAAACTAGTAAGAGTAGTTCTACGTTACTCAAAGTGGACATTAGAAAGGCGTATGATAGGGTGGATAGGGGTTTTTTATACAATAATTAGAACGATTTGGTTTTGATCAAAAGTGGATTAGTTGGATTAGAGGTATGACTGACGGGTTTCGGGCTTCGATCTTGGTCAATGGGAGTCCGCAAGGATTTTTCTTAACTTCCCAGGGGTTGAGGTAAGGTGACCCAATATCACCTTTTCTTTTTATCTTGCTGGCCGAGGTTCTGGGGAGATTCATAACTAAACAAAAAGCTCAAGGTTTATGGAAAGGTATGAAAATGGTGGATGGTATGGATCCTATTTCTCATTCCAAGTTTGTTGATAATACTTTTCTGATGGGAGAGGCGACTTTGAGGGAGGCTAGGGTAATGAAGCATGTGTTGGATACGTATAAGGAAGTATTTGGTCAGGATATCAATTGGCATAAATCAGAGATTTACTTTTTTAATATTGGAGAAAATTTGCAACGGAATATAGCAGGTATCTTTGGTGTTAGAATCGGCTCTCTTCCAAGTAAATTGTTGGGTGTTCCTTTATTTGCTAGGGCTGGGAAAGTTTCATTGTGGAATCATTTGGTGGAAGGTTGCTCGCGGAAGATGGAGGGGTGGAAGTCTAGGTGGTTGACTCTTGCAAGTAGGATCACAATGAGAAGCATCTGTGATTTTGGCCTTGCCTATATATTCTATGAACTGTAAACGTATTCATGTTAAAGTAATCAAATAGATCGTGCAGCGTATGAGGAAGTTTGTGTGGAATGGCAATGGAACTCGAGACAAATTCCCGCTTTTAGCCTGGGATCAGGTTTGTAAACCGAAGGAATGGGGTGGTGTTGGTCTGCGTAATTGGAGACTTATGAATGATGCTCTAGGTGCAAAGCTTGTGTGGGAAATTTATAAAAAACTGCATCAAAGATGGGTGCAGATCCTTAAGAGAAAATATTTGGACAATGGGGACAGAGAAAGAATTTTGACCATTGAGGATCCACCTCGGGGCTCGGCTTTATGGAATTTTATTACCAGCTGCAGGCACATCATCACGGATCATGTTTCATGGCAGATAGGAGATGGCAGAAAGGCTGATTTCTAGGATGGTTCCTAGGATGGAATGGAAAAATTGTCAACTCTTGTGGATAATAGAAATATCATTCAATTGTCTAAGCAGCGATGGGGTTGAGTGTTAGAGACTTCATTGATGTGGAGTCTCCTGTGGATGGGGAAATTTGCCATTGCCGGGATCCTCAAGATTTGGGTCTCGGCGGGGCAGATTTGGATCATTTCAATTATCTCTTCAGGCAAAGGAATGTTTCGTTACTGGAGGAAGATGACAAAATCATTTGGTGTTGCTCGAAGAGTGGTGAGTATTCGGTGAAAATGGGGTACAGGCTTTTGGAAACCGAAGCTCAAAGGGAGAAGTGGGCTCTTAGGATTTGCTGGAATCGGGCTTGCATACCTAAAGTAGGGGCCTTTACATGATTGGTTGGCAGAGGCAGGATATTGACAGGTGAAAGGCTGCAGAGATTGGGTTTTGCTAGGCCTTTCAAATGTTTTCTATGTCATAAGGCAGAGGAGAATATAGATCATTTGCTCCTCTATTGCGAGTTCTCACAGAGGTGTTAGGAATTTATTTTAAGCAAGTTAGGGTGGGTTAGGCCTCTTCCTAACAAGATTACAGATTGGCTTGTTTTGTGGCCTTTGAATTGAGAAAAATCTACATTTGCAGCAATTTGGTCTTTGGCTCCTTCCACGGTGGTGTGGGAGATTTGCAAGGAGAGGAATAGGAGAGTTTTTCAAGACAAAGTGGAGGCAATTGATCATTTTTTGCAGCGGCTGGAAAGAGCAATTTCAGAACTAGTAAGTAATTCTGCATCTCAGATTAATGTCGCAAAAGTTCCCTTTACTAGGAGCAACTCTAGATTGCAGTCTCGATAGCCCTTGGTTACTTTTAGGCCTGTTCAGGGACCTTTGAGGGTTGATCCTCCTGTGGTGGTAGAAGAGGTGGATGGGGCTCCTTTGGGTGTTGATTGGAGGTAGGTCAATTTTGACGGAGCCTCGAAAGGAAACCCTGGCAAAAGTGATGTTGGATGTGTGATTAAGGATGCTCAGGATAATATTCAGATGTTAGGTGTGAAGGCCTTACCTGAGGGTACGAATAATGTGGCCGAGAGTTTAGCAGCGATCTCCGCTATTAAGCTAGCTAAGAAATGCGGGGCAAGGAAGATCCATCTTCAAGGCGATTCTCAAATTGTAATAAATGGGATTGCTAAAGGTAACATGGGTACTTGGTATTTGGAGAAGTATATTAGGAGAATCAGAAGATTGCTGGAGGAATTTGAAGATTTTAAAGTGTCCCACACACTTAAAGATGGCAATGGTATAGCGGATAAGTTGTCTAACATTGGTGTGGCTTTACATGACCAGAACATTGATGAGCTTAGAAGATTATAGAAATGTTATTTTTTAACTTTCTTCTAGTTCTGGTAGATTAAACTTATTCTGGCAAAGATGAGGCCATTTATTTTGATAAATGTATCTGAAACTCTTTTATATTAATAAAAATCCTTATCACTTATTTAAAAAAAAAGACTCTGTTCCATGAATTAAAATGCTCATACAATCCCACCATAGGAATATAAATTATTAATATTTCTGGATATTTAATATTAAAACTGAATTCAATGGAGCACACTTGTAATCCCCCAGAAGAATTACTAACAATTTGAAGAGTTTAATCTTAGTTTATTTAAAAGAGATGGCATTATAGTAAAACACTGTTCCACAAATTAAAATGCTCACACAACTCCGCTATATTTTTGAAATAAGAACGCCCCACTAGATTAAGAAAAAACAGAACTCAGACCAATCTAGAACATCCAAATAAAAAGAAATCCAATTTAAATTTAATGGACATACTTCTGTAGTGGCCGAAGCAGGCAAAAAAAAACCTTCGGAGAAAACTTCAGTTTGCAGCTGTGGGTGCCAACACATGATTTCAGTTTGCAGGTTATGCTGAGGTCGTGGGTAACTTTCTTATCAGTAGCTTCTTCTTCTTCTTTCCTATCTCACGGAATAACAGCCTCGCTAAAGATGTACAGAGGTAAATGGAGATAAGGGGTGGAAATAATTGCCTATTGCATTTTATTACAGTGTTCTGCAACAGCTCGATGAAACTAGTGGGGTTGATTTGGGGTAAGAGTTTGGATGCCATGAAAGCCCACAAACAGGCCGCGTTGGTTCAGGGTAAGAGAATGTTCTCTAAGAGGCTGTGGAGAATACAGAGGTATAAAAGCTATGGATTGTGGTCTATTGGGATAGGATGAACGAAAAAATATTAAAATGACTGGAAAATGAAATCGCGGTACTGGAACGCTTTCAATGGAGTGGATTTCGAGTGCTTCCGGTGATTGCTTGAAAAATTTACAGCCACTTTATTGGTATAACAAATGGGAAGTGACAATCTAAAGTAAGTCTCCAAATGAACTGCGGGAAGGGAGGAAAAAATTATTTTGCATGGGATCGTTTACCATGAACAATCTTACGAAAAAGTTCTACGTTGGCACCTGTAGTTTTTTAACGCGCCCATTACACAACTTTCAGATTTAAATTTCCGTTATATCTCATTTTGGATCTGGAATATTTATGCTTTGCCATGTAGTTGGCTATATATCATGGGGGAATGAATAAATGAAGATTTTTAATGACGTTCACTAGATTAGGCAGTCTATAGGACCAAAGACTTTTAGTCTAATGAGCACATAAGAAGCATCTGCCCATGCTCGAAAGCAGTTCAAAGGCGAAAATTAATCCAAACTAATCAATTATTTTCTATTGTTTATTTTGACCAAGTAATCTCCTATTTGAGCAATCTAATCTTCTTCAAACAAGGTATTTAGAGACTCAACATTTAGAATATCCATATATTTGCTTTGGATGTCATCAAAATTCGTACAATCCATAATGTAATACCATTTTGTTTCCACTGATCCAAACATGCAAATAAGACAAACCCTATCATCCCATTCCTCTTTGGGTGTTTTCCACCTCCTTGTTTCACATCTAAGATGGTGTGAGCTCGTTCTTAACTAGGCAATTAGCATTTTTTCTTTCCATTTTATATATGCCTCTATGTAATGTTTTTGTTGGTGATCATGTTTGGGATTAAAGTGTTTGATGCAATATTCTCTTTTCTTCCAAGTTGTTTTGACCACAATGTCATTTTAACTCTCTCTTACATACTTTTTTTATTTCAATGTTTACATTTGGATATTCATGTATATTAATTCCCCATATATCTAGCCACTTGATATTTGGTTTCATCCAAGTCTTTTTTCTTCTATCTACCTTTTCATTTGTCACAAGTTTGGGCCAACGGTGATCATCCATTTTCTCTTCTCTTAAAATAGCCTAAAAACATGATCATTGCAGTTGCTTCAATTGGAAATTAAGGCCCCACCCTCCACTAAGATGATGTCATATGGGACTGTGGTCTTAATTTTGAAGTTGTTTGTGATAAGATATCTTTGTAGTCTTTTTATTTGCCTCAATCTTGATATTGAGGTGCTACTGCCCCAAACCTCACAGCTATATAGAACCACTGAGATAATCAATAACCCAAATAACGTCTTCTTAGTTTTCCAATCCCATAACTCACCAGATTTGCATCTATTTTGAAGCATGTATAATGTTTTCCACATCCCTTGTATCCTCTTTTCTCTACAGGCTTCCCAACTAAAGTTACTATGAAAGTCTAGCCCCAAATATTTCTAGTCATTTACCATTTGCAATGGTTGTCTTCAATTTCAAACTTTACTTGCTTTTTTTTTCTTCTCAAGGTAAAGACCATAACTTTGGTTTTTCCAGTGTTCACTTGCATTCCCACTTCCTAAGAGTCAACATGGTCAGGGTTGAAGTGAATTGAATTAAAGAAATTTTATTGATGTTTATACAATCTGCAGTTTAAGTATATTTAAGCTCTTTGGTTTTCATGTTATGATTTTTTATCAAGAAACTAGTAGTTTTGTAAATGTTGGTTTCGGGTGGGGTCTTATGAGGGGGCTTTGGGTTGTATTTTTTAAGGAGTTGCTACACGATTAATTTGAATATTTTCCTAAAACATAGCAGCCCCTACTTTTTAGGGTTGCAGATTTGAGCAGGTGGAAAAGGTGGGGGACTAGAAATCGCCCCACTAACTTAAGCTTATTTTGTGTCATTTGTCACTCATTTGAAGTTTTTCAATTTGTATCAATTTATTTTTCTACTTTTTTATATTTTTTCACTCACATGAATTGAATATACTAAATAACAAAATTCATGAGACCACGGCTTAGATATAATTTTTGAAGGTTAAACTTGTAATCCCGAATCACACTATGAAATTCATGGGACCACCCACTTTAAAATAATCCTAAAAAACTCAACACTACCCACTGAAATTTTTTAGGAAGCCCTTGTCCATAGGACCCCAACTATAGACAACCCTCCTTCAAGTTTTTCTCATATTGACCACAAATATCCTAGTAAGAGCGCATTCAAAGACAATGTTGAAACCCAGTTCTTAGTTATGCTACTAACAATCTAGCCTTACCCTTAATTACCACCTATAAGTAATTTTTTCATCATGTTTCCATGTGGAATTGAACTCTTTAACATAATGGGTTTTTCTAACCAGTTTCCTTTGTCCACATGGCAACCCTAGATTTTTCTAACACAAATATTTTTATCTCTTCATTAATGCTAGACCATTTTTGTAAGTTAATTTCTTATTTGCTCATCCACTTCTTATTTTGCTTCATTCACGTCTCCTATCTATAGTCTAGCTAAGTTTTAAAAAATTAAGTGTCATGATTTTAATGTTTGTGACATTCAACTATTTCTAAAGGAAGAAAGTGAAGAGAGTGTGAGTATTAGTTGGAAGAGTGCTCTTCATGTCTGGGAATTTCATTGGTGTATGATAACAATTGGAAAATCGTGAATTCTCTTTTATTTTGTAGTACAGTATAATTCTAATGGCTTTTTTTATATCTTTTTTATAGGAGGTTATAATATTATTCAAGGGAACATACATTCAAACCACAAGCTCTTCTTTGGTTTAATTCTGTAGAGTAGAGGATTTGCTACCCTTGATATGTCAAGATCCTAAAGAGCAAATGGGTCAACGCTACCTCACATTACTAGTGCTCTGGTGAGCTAGGAAGATAAATCAAATAAGAGAACTTCTAACTAGGTAGAAGAACTGAAATATTGAGATAACTTGACAATGCAAAAAGATAAACATATTTTGGTTACATGATATGAAAATAAATAATAAATTCACATAGAGATTTGATAGATCAAAATGATTTTGCAAAGCAATAGATATGAGAGATAATAGAGAAGAGAAAGTGTTATGCAGCAAGAGCCCTCTCTTGAGATGATAGCTTGAAATTGCATAAGAGAAGACTCGGCTTCTTATGGGATCACATGTGTATATTTTGACAAAGTTTCTGCTAAGAGAGTCAGAGTGAGAGCCAAGAGAGATTTATTATGCCAAATGAATGAAGAATAAGGAGTTTTGTTGCTTGAAATGGGTGGGACTAGTCGTTTCAAATGCATCCAAGCGAAGGGACATGCGTCAAAAGCAACTTGATACAAAATATGGTATTGTTGTATTTAGAATCTTTTTGGGAGATTTGCACATCATGCAAACATATGTGCAATGCATTATCATTTGAACAAATTTATTCCATATTTAGACCAAGCGTCGCTAATGTTTCACCTTTGATACCCAAGCATCATTAATGCACGAGGTATAATTTGTGACACTACAAATCGGTATAAGGGGATTCATTCCATCAAAATAGCCTAAATTTCAAAATTGATATAACGACATAGTTAAGTAACATACCATCATCTTCACCAATTTATTTGATGTCATCTCTTTTTAACATAGTAGATTATAATGTTTGGGGGGGCATATATTTTAACCACAAGTCATTCTTTGGTTAAGTTGATATGAGTTAGAGGATTCAAAGTATACTATCATTCTCACCAATTTATTCATTGCACCTTTACTATATTTAAAGCTTAGTATCTATAGTATAATCAAGAAATATCATCACTCTCACTAATTTTACTCAACCAACCAAAATACAACTCTATACTAATTAATACCTAAATTTAAAAATGTTACATTTTAAAATCAAATGATCCATCAAAATTTATATATATTATTTGATATATATTTAATATAATATATAATATTATTTTAAATTACCACCACCATTGTGTCAACACATGCATCTCCTTAATGTTTTCGGCCTTCTCGCTCAATGCAAGTGAAATAAAGGAAATGGCCAACTCACTTTTCTAGGGCACCATCAAAAAATGGTTTCTTGATGAACTTGGAGACATCTTGGAGAATGTGGTTCCAAGGCAAGGCATTCCTCTACAAAAACAATGCTTTTCTATGCTGCATAAAAGGGGATGAGAAGTGGAAAGGCTTCCTCTTATCACTTATGTTATTCACACTCTCTACCTCGTCGAAAACTTGCAGTTGAAAGGTGCATAGGGTTTCTAAAGCAGTTGCTCGACTTGGCATTAGGAGAGGGGGATGGGTGGTTTCAAAAATGCATGGTAGATGAAGGGCTCATTGGCAGTGATGAGGACTCTGAGGATTCGAATGAGGACATCAAACAAGAGCTTGTGGATGAGTAAGTGGCTAGTGTTGTAGTTGAGGAGTTGGAAGATCACACAACATGTGTTCCCTCGTGCCTAGTGAAGTGTAAATTTTTAAAGAAAATATAGTCAAAAAGGGTAGTTTGAAAGTCTTGGCTCTTTTGTCTCAATTTTGCTATATGACAATTTTGAGTGTCTATTAATAGATCCACAAGTATATCTCTGAATATAGGATTGAAGCAATCCCAAGTAATGAGGGACATTTTGCCAATGTATGAAATCTCATGTAATGAGGGACATTATGTTAAATAATATATGTTAGAGTTAGATAATGCAATATAGGTGATAGGGAAGTCAAAAGATATACAATGATCATATAGCTATGACTGAAAGCCACTTACAATATATTATTTTCTAAAGCTTTAATATAAATGGGTGTAGCCTATTAGGTGCTTTTGACCGATCAAAAAATTTATTATTTTAAAATTTATTTTACAACCAAAATCAACTAATAGATTAAACCCATACGCCCAATATTTCTTTACAAACTCAATATTAACATATTATAGTACAAAGATAAGTTAAATAATAGTTATTAGAGTACAAATCTCTAATCTAAAGGAAATGTAAAACTTTATTTGAAAACATTCGTAAGTAGCCTACATTTTGAATGAAGACTACTAGTAAAATCAGCAATACCAAAATTAGTTGTCACAACTTTTTCCATAGTTTGAAATCATTCTCATAAAGCAACCTACAATTTGAATGAAGACCTCGAGTTGTGCTTTGAACTTTTCATGGAAGTTTATTATTAATAAAAAAGTTTGAATTTGATTTCGAATTAATTATGAACATAACAATTTTAAGTCATTTTTAACCTATTGATTATATTTAAAGTATATAATTTTTTAATTGATTTATTATATAATTTTAAAGTTTGTGGTAAAATTAATTTTTAAGTGTTATTTATTTCAATATATAGCTTTAAGATAATATTTTTGAGTGTGCATTTTTATTTGTGTAGTTTTAGGTTATAGTATCTCTTATTTTATTTTGATGGTTCTCTATTTCAGTCATTGTTAATAGGCTTTTAAGTTATGATCTTCAAATTTAGACATCTCAGTATTACTTGTGAGTGTCACAACTTATATTAATAATTTAAAAAAAAATATTGTCATGAACACTTAAAATTAATCTATATTTATTCTATATAATTATATAACATAATTCAATAATTTAAAAAAACTTCTAAATTATATCTATCTTTTATAAATCTTATATTACAATGTAGTTAAATTTTGAAGGGAAAAAAATAACTCAAACATTCAAGAGATAAAAATGAACATAAATGTCAAAATCACATCTATTGACCAAGAACTATTCCTTAAATGAATTATTTGTTGTTAAAAGTTATTTAGTCAAACTTTTGTTAGACAATTAATTTTTATATTTTAAGTTCTTATATTTCATTGGAAAATAATAATCTCAAATGATAAAAAATTCTTTTTGAAGGAAAATGTTTTGGAAATCTACTATTTTTTTAAACATGGAAGTAATAAAATGTTAAAACTATTGAAAAATACAAAAATAGTCACAAATTTGAACCCTAATTTAAAAGCTTGTGTGATTCAGAATTGGAGTAAGTTTGCCTATGTTCCATACAAAATGGCACCACTGCAAAAAAACAAATTGGCATAATTTTTTATTTTAAAGTTTGAATTTCTGATTTTGATTGTGTATGTTTTTTAACATCAAGGTTTTGGATCACACCTGGTGATCCATGTAAGAGCAAAGAGCGTGAAGGATCATTCATGGTCTTTGCTCTTACATGGATCAAGGAGTGTGATTGGAAATCTTGATGCTAAAAAACATACACAATCAAAACCAGAAATTCAAGCTTTAAATTCAAATGGATTGTGGAAATCTGATCAATATAATTTTACGATTTTTTTAACATTTTTACACTATGGTGGAGGCCTATCATGAAGATCAAACCAGTGAAAATCAAGAAAAAATCTATTTTGATATACAAAATTGAATTTTATACGATAGCACAGAATTATATAATATTCCCATAATTAAAAAAATAATAATAATATCTGACTTGATGGCCAGAGAAATCTCAGAAAAGCATTATAAGGATGATCAATAAATCTGTAGAATATACTAAATATATCAGGAATTTAGCCTCTGTGCTGTAGATATTACATTCAAGAATGTGATTCTACAATGGCTATTGAGTTCAAATTTTCCTTTATAATCTACGTGGATGAAATCATTTTCCATTTTGGGGGCAAAAAAATTTAAAAACGAACCAGAGCATCTATCAATTACTTTATAATCCTATGAATACACAGATTTTGCTGCTGAGTATAAAAGAAACATAAAATTAATAATAATTACTCTTGAAAACAGACTTTGGAGAATACCTTTTCTGTCATGGATTGGAACTTGGAATCATCCTCATCATCCGCCATTAACGCATCTGCTTTCAAAAGAGAGAGCCCGTTATTAACCTTATTAAAATCAATTTCTTCTTCTCCATTTTCAATGACCGAAGAACCAAATTCTTCAGAACTCTGTCCGCCCTCTTCCATTGCTCGATTGTTCATCACAGCTCAAATCCAACACAGTGCAATCTTGAGCTCGATTTTATTTTTCAAAGATGTCTGAAACTGAAAATTCATCTGAAAATGAACCCAAATTCTGAAAATGGTATTAAATTTTGTTTCTTGTTTTTGTTCTTATATTTCCTTGGGTGTTCCCAAGGTTTATATGATGTTTTGTATGCAGGATTGGTCTTGGCGATGGGTTTGAAAAGGTTTATGATCCCAATGATACACAGCAAAAAAAAGCAATCCTTTTGTCATGGTCAATTCAATTTCAATCGTAATGATTGTCTCTCGTGGATGTTTTTATGGACAAGTGAATTTATCCCTTTGTTGCCGGCCAATTTATTTGAATTACAAGAGTGTTCTTTCGTGAAGCTATCATTAAAAGATCTATTGAAGTATTTTTTTGAATTTTTAGTTATTATCAATGTTTTGATCTATTATCATTTATCTCTCTTCATGCCATCTTATCTCATGTTGAATCATGAAGTTCGATCAGAAATGTTGGTAATTTGCCCGCCAATCCATTTGAATTACAAGAGTGTTCTTTCGTGAAGCTATCATTAAAAGACCTATTGAAGTATTTTTTTGAATTTTTAGTTATTATCAATGTTTTGATCTATTATCATTTATCTCTCCTCATGCCATCTTACCTGATGTTGAATCATGAAGTTCGATCAGAAATGTTGGTAATTTGCCCGCCAATCCATTTGAATTACAAGAGTGTTCTTTTGTGAAGCTATCATTAAAAGACCTATTGAAGTATTTTTTTGAATTTTTAGTTATTATCAATGTTTTGATCTATTATCATTTATCTCTCCTCATGCCATCTTATCTCATGTTGAATCATGATGTTCGATCAGAAATGTTGGTACTATCATTTTTATGGGTTTTTAATATATAATTTAAATAGGATGAAATATAAATCAAATATTTTATAATGTATTTAAATTTTAAATTAGAGAATAGAGAAGTTGTTTATAAAAATTGAAGAATATAGAAATGAAGTCAAGAGGGTTCAATCATTATAATGGTTGATCCAAATGTTGTGTTGTATTAAGAGAATGAATGTGGACACTGCATTAGAATCTCTATCGATTTGTTCTTGGTCTTTTTGTCAATAGACTGATTTGCACACAATCTTATCATTTTTGTTGCAATGACATTTGTATGACCACCATGTTGTCATTTTGTCATGAAGGTGTGCATCCTCTATAACTTGGTTGCGTATTACCTACAGTTAACTTTGGGTATCTAGACTAGGTGGTGTCATAGACCTCTTTGGTAGCTTGCTTTTATGAGATTGAACAACAAAGCCTCCAAGATATCAATCAAGTCCCACCAAGGTTTGAAGAGATTGAAATATTGAAGCCTTCACAATTCTACATTGATGCAAATGTCAGAGAGAGTGTGGATCCAACAATAAAATAAGGGCTACTATTAAGTGTTTCACTAGTAAATTTAGTTTTCCACGTGTATTTTACCTATTTATGTTTATTCTAAAGTCATGCATTGCCAAGGGGCAAATTGGAGTAAAAAGCAGGAATCAAAAATGAGAAAATCATTTTTTGAATGATATAGATGATACTATGTATGTGTCATGCCTAGGGGACACTAGCATGAGTGGGGTGACATTTGAGGTGAAAAAATTATAGGGACTAAAGGCGATATGAAAGTGTGTGACTTTAAAGAATGAGTGTAGGAAAAGTCATGGATGTATGGGGGGTTTTGCATACCAAACGATCATAGGGCTCATCCTGTAATGTTTATTAAAGAAAGGGGCTAAGAGTGAATACTAAATTAGAGGAAATAGTGCTTATAGAGCACTTTCCATCTTTATAGAACTATTTTTTCCTATTGGAAATTTATAGGAATACCATCTCATTGAAATATATTTTTGTAGATAATAAGCCTAATTATCCATAATTTTTGCATTTATCAAGAATATAATTTTGTATAAGTAATAGGTTGGGGCTGAATTATTTATTAATATTAAACCTATTTTACAACCTGACTCACTAGGGACACCAATAGGAAAGAACCGGGTGGAGAAAACCTTCGGTCTTGCCCCCAAAAAATAGAGAAAGATTCTTATAGTTACATCATCTTACGAACATCTTGTTTTACATATACGAGGTATTGCTGAGAAATCTCCCATTTATATAAATTTACAAACATCCTATTTGCAAGAATGGGGTATTGTTGAGGAATTGAAATTTCCTCACTTTACATGGTGTGACAGTATAATGCAATTTCATTGTAGATTCATCTTATTCTTAACTCTTCAATACTCTTTGTCTAAATAAACCTTCAATTTTCCTAATTGTCTCCTTGGCTCTTTATGCTATATCATTCAGCTAAACCTCGATCATGCATTTGTCATAAACACAAAGACTACCTTGCCAAGCATATTAGAACCAAGAAAATTTAAGACCTTCATACCCCAAACAGAAAGAATCAATTTAAGTCACTTGAAAATACAAGACACCAAGGCTTAATATATTTGTGCTCAGAACTATAACTCCAAGCCCATACTATCTGCTAAAAATGAATCTAGAATCTTCATATAGTCATAAGTAATAAAGAAAACTATTCTCTTATGTAATGAAAAGGGAATAGGATACCATCATTCCACTTCATGTATGCCCAACTTAAATGTTATTGGTGTCCCATATTATGTCATGTTACATTGAATATAGAGTACATACAAGGAACAACCAAACAAGTCTAGATAACCATTCTCATGAAGAAACCCATAAGAGGGCACTAAAAGATGTGCATAAAAAGGAGCCATTTGTAGACCACAAATCCCAGGAAGAGGGGTGTTGCAATACTCTTAACTTTGACTATCCCCTCATAACTAGGGGATGTTTGCAAAGTAATTTTGTTCACCAATATAAAATAATACCTGAGATTCGGCCACTAATCATACTAGCAAGAGTAGAGCAAAGTCTTTAACATAATATCCAAATCAAATATTTATATATAAATTCATATCATAATGTAACTAGGCTTTGAGCTATGATATATCACGATACCCATCAAGCAAAAGAAAACAAAAGTGTGACATTCCACATTTAATCTGGAATCTATAATCATCAATAAACCTGTGAATTGGTTGGATTGTATAAAAATTTGTACATGTATACAATTGTATCTATATGTATATATAAATGTGTGTGTGTGTGTGTGTATAGATATATACACAGAGAGAGTGTACTATTAGGAATAATACAACTGTGAGGGGGGTGAATCAGTTGTATGCCAAATATTTAAACTTTAAACTTATAAATCAATTACTTGATGCAAATATGAACACATCAAGAAAAACACTATAACACAAGTATTTGTTGTCGAGGAAAACCCTGTTAAGGGAGAAAAAAAAATGGTGGGAATTAACACCCATAAATAAAGCACTAGAAATATTGTAACCATGTTAGAAGATCTAGCCCTTTTAGGAGTTGATTATTACATCCAGTACAAAGTCCATATTAAAAGACATACCCTATTAGGAGTCTTTATCTTAGCCCTATTAGGAGTTGAGTGAAATGATGAGCTCGCTGCCTGAGCACACCGCCCAAAGTTAAATTTTGTTTCTTTTTTTTGTTCTTATATTTCCTTGGGTGTTCCCAAGGTTTATATGATGTTTTGTATGCAAGATTTGTCTTGGCGATGGGTTTGAAAAGGTTTATGATCCCAATGACACACAGAACAAAAAAAAAAGCAATCCTTTTGTCATGGTCAATTCAATTTCAATCGTAATGATTGTCTCTCGTGGACGTTATTATGGAGAAGGGAATTTATCCCTTTGTTGCCGGCCAATATATTTGAATTACAAGAGTGTTCTTTCGTGAAGCTATCATTAAAAGACCTATTGAAGTTTTATTTTGAATTTTTAGTTATTATCAATGTTTTGATCTAATATCATTTATCTCTCCTCATGCCATCTTATCTAATCCTGAATCATGAAGTTCGATCAGAAATGTTGGTAATATCAAATAATACAACAATTAATATGGACTTAGTAATTTTATGGTTTTAATTAGAAGACATGTTCATTTTTAGAAGCCCTGTTCATTTCTTTTATGGTTGAAATATCATTTTTTAACCATCTAAAATATGGTTGAGAAGTTCACTTGGAAGGATCAAAGTGGGTTCTTATTAGATTCTTTTTTCATTTTTACGGGTTTTCAATATATAATTTAAATAGGATGTAAATATAAATCAAATATCTTATAATGTATTTAAATTTTAAACTAGAGAATAGAGAAGTTGTTTATAAAAATAGAAGAATATAGAAATGGAGTTAGGAGGATTCAATTATCATAATGGTTGATTCAAATGTTGTGTTGTATTAAGAGAAGGAATGTGGACACTACATTAGGATCTCTATTGCTTTGTTCTTGGTCTTTTTGTCAATAGACTAATTTGCACACAATCTTATCATTTTTT